>NW_024121311.1:0-11648 GCF_016745375.1 Pimephales promelas | reverse complement strand
ACAGTGTTACCCCTTACGTTTTTTTCATTTTTGGGCGAAAAATTAAGTTTCTCCAATCTTCTCAAAACTCTGGATTCTGATAGAGGGCCACGAGACTTTGACCTGAGTGCAAAAATGGAGGCTCTAGACCCTTCCAGAGCTGAGATATCGAAACTCAAAATTTTGACCCGAAAAAAAAAACGACAGTGTTACCCCTTACGTTTTTTTTCATTTTTGGGCAAAAAATTAAGTTTCTCCAATCTTCTCAAAACTCTGGATTATGATAGAGGGCTGTGAGACTTTGACCTGAGTGCAAAAATGGAGGCTCTAGACCCTTCCAGAGCTGAGATATCGAAACTCAAAATTTCGACCCGAAAAAAAAACGACAGTGTTACCCCTTACGTTTTTTTCATTTTTGGGCGAAAAATTAAGTTTCTCCAATCTTCTCAAAACTCTGGATTATGATAGAGGGCTGTGAGACTTTGACCTGAGTGCAAAAATGGAGGCTCTAGACCCTTCAGAGCTGAGATATCGAATTTTAAAATTTCGACCCGAAAAAAAACCGACAGTGTTACCCTTTACGTTTTTTTTTTCATTTTTGGGCGAAAAATTAAGTTTCTCCAATCTTCTCAAACTCTGGATTTTGATAGAGGGCTGTGAGACTTTGACCTGAGTGCAAAATGGAGGCTCTAGACCCTTCCAGAGCTGAGATATCGAATTTAAAATTTCGACGCGAAAAAAAACCGACAGTGTTACCCCTTATGTTTTTTTTCGTTTTTTGGGCGAAAAAATTAAGTTTCTCAATCTTCTCAAAATCTGGATTATGATAGAGGGCTGTGAGACTTTGACCTGAGTGCAAAAATGAGGCTCTAGACCCTTCCAGAGCTGAGATATCGAATTTCAAAATTTCGACCCGAAAAAAAAAACGACAGTGTTACGATTTTGCACTCAGGTCAAAGTCTCGTGGCCTCTATCAAAATCCAGAGTTTTGAGAAGATTGGAGAAACTTAATTTTTCGCCCGAAAACGAAAAAAAAACGTAAGGGGTAACACTGTCGTTTTTTTTTTCGGGTCGAAATTTTGAAATTCGATATCTCAGCTCTGGAAGGGTCTAGAGCCTCCATTTTTGCACTCAGGTCAAAGTCTCACAGCCCTCTATCATAATCCAGAGTTTTGAGAAGATTGGAGAAACTTAATTTTTCGCCCAAAAATGAAAAAACGTAAGGGGTAACACTGTCGTTTTTTTTTCGGGTCGAAATTTTAAAATTCGATATCTCAGCTCTGGAAGGGTCTAGAGCCTCCATTTTTGCACTCAGGTCAAAGTCTCACAGCCCTCTATCATAATCCAGAGTTTTGAGAAGATTGGAGAAACTTAATTTTTCGTCCGAAAAAAAAACACGAAAGGGGTAACACTGTCGTTTTTTTTTCGGGTCGAAATTTTGAGTTTCGATATCTCAGCTCTGGAAGGGTCTAGAGCCTCCATTTTTGCACTCAGGTCAAAGTCTCACAGCCCTCTATCATAATCCAGAGTTTTGAGAAGATTGGAGAAACTTAATTTTTCGCCCAAAAACGAAAAAAACGTAAGGGGTAACACTGTCGTTTTTTTTTTCGGGTCGAAATTTTGAATTTCGATATCTCAGCTCTGGAAGGGTCTAGAGCCTCCATTTTTGCACTCAGGTCAAAGTCTCACAGCCCTCTATCATAATCCAGAGTTTTGAGAAGATTGGAGAAACTTAATTTTTCGCCCAAAATGAAAAAACGTAAGGGGTAACACTGTCGTTTTTTTTTCGGGTCGAAATTTTGAAATTCGATATCTCAGCTCTGGAAGGGTCTAGAGCCTCCATTTTTGCACTCAGGTCAAAGTCTCACAGCCCTCTATCATAATCCAGAGTTTTGAGAAGATTGGAGAAACTTAATTTTTCGCCCGAAAAAAAAAAACGTAAGGGGTAACACTGTCGTTTTTTTTTCGGGTCGAAATTTTGAGTTTCGATATCTCAGCTCTGGAAGGGTCTAGAGCCTCCATTTTTGCACTCAGGTCAAAGTCTCACAGCCCTCTATCATAATCCAGAGTTTTGAGAAGATTGGAGAAACTTAATTTTTCGCCCGAAAAAAAAAAACGAAAGGGGTAACACTGTCGTTTTTTTTTTCGGGTCGAAATTTTGAGTTTCGATATCTCAGCTCTGGAAGGGTCTAGAGCCTCCATTTTTGCACTCAGGTCAAAGTCTCACAGCCCTCTATCATAATCCAGAGTTTTGAGAAGATTGGAGAAACTTAATTTTTCGCCGAAAATGAAAAAAACGTAAGGGGTAACACTGTCGTTTTTTTTCGGGTCGAAATTTTGAATTTCGATATCTCAGCTCTGGAAGGGTCTAGAGCCTCCATTTTTGCACTCAGGTCAAAGTCTCACAGCCCTCTATCATAATCCAGAGTTTTGAGAAGATTGGAGAAACTTAATTTTTCGCCCGAAAATGAAAAAAACGTAAGGGGTAACACTGTCGTTTTTTTTTCGGGTCGAAATTTTGAATTTCGATATCTCAGCTCTGGAAGGGTCTAGAGCCTCCATTTTTGCACTCAGGTCAAAGTCTCACAGCCCTCTATCATAATCCAGAGTTTTGAGAAGATTGGAGAAACTTAATTTTTCGCCCAAAAATGAAAAAAAACGTAAGGGGTAACACTGTCGTTTTTTTTTCGGGTCGAAATTTTGAATTTCGATATCTCAGCTCTGGAAGGGTCTAGAGCCTCCATTTTTGCACTCAGGTCAAAGTCTCACAGCCCTCTATCATAATCCAGAGTTTTGAGAAGATTGGAGAAACTTAATTTTTCGCCCGAAAATGAAAAAAACGTAAGGGGTAACACTGTCGTTTTTTTTTCGGGTCGAAATTTTGAATTTCGATATCTCAGCTCTGGAAGGGTCTAGAGCCTCCATTTTTGCACTCAGGTCAAAGTCTCACAGCCCTCTATCATAATCCAGAGTTTTGAGAAGATTGGAGAAACTTAATTTTTCGCCCAAAAATGAAAAAAACGTAAGGGGTAACACTGTCGTTTTTTTTTCGGGTCGAAATTTTGAATTTCGATATCTCAGCTCTGGAAGGGTCTAGAGCCTCCATTTTTGCACTCAGGTCAAAGTCTCACAGCCCTCTATCATAATCCAGAGTTTTGAGAAGATTGGAGAAACTTAATTTTTCGCCCAAAAATGAAAAAAAACGTAAGGGGTAACACTGTCGTTTTTTTTTCGGGTCGAAATTTTGAATTTCGATATCTCAGCTCTGGAAGGGTCTAGAGCCTCCATTTTTGCACTCAGGTCAAAGTCTCACAGCCCTCTATCATAATCCAGAGTTTTGAGAAGATTGGAGAAACTTAATTTTTCGCCCAAAATGAAAAAAACGTAAGGGGTAACACTGTCGTTTTTTTTTTCGGGTCGAAATTTTGAGTTTCGATATCTCAGCTCTGGAAGGGTCTAGAGCCTCCATTTTTGCACTCAGGTCAAAGTCTCACAGCCCTCTATCATAATCCAGAGTTTTGAGAAGATTGGAGAAACTTAATTTTTCGCCCAAAAATGAAAAAAAACGTAAGGGGTAACACTGTCGTTTTTTTTTCGGGTCGAAATTTTGAATTTCGATATCTCAGCTCTGGAAGGGTCTAGAGCCTCCATTTTTGCACTCAGGTCAAAGTCTCACAGCCCTCTATCATAATCCAGAGTTTTGAGAAGATTGGAGAAACTTAATTTTTCGCCCAAAAATGAAAAAAAACGTAAGGGGTAACACTGTCGTTTTTTTTTTCGGGTCGAAATTTTGAATTTCGATATCTCAGCTCTGGAAGGGTCTAGAGCCTCCATTTTTGCACTCAGGTCAAAGTCTCACAGCCCTCTATCATAATCCAGAGTTTTGAGAAGATTGGAGAAACTTAATTTTTCGCCCAAAAATGAAAAAAACGTAAGGGGTAACACTGTCGTTTTTTTTTCGGGTCGAAATTTTGAATTTCGATATCTCAGCTCTGGAAGGGTCTAGAGCCTCCATTTTTGCACTCAGGTCAAAGTCTCACAGCCCTCTATCATAATCCAGAGTTTTGAGAAGATTGGAGAAACTTAATTTTTCGCCCAAAAATGAAAAAAACGTAAAGGGGTAACACTGTCGTTTTTTTTTCGGGTCGAAATTTTGAATTTCGATATCTCAGCTCTGGAAGGGTCTAGAGCCTCCATTTTTGCACTCAGGTCAAAGTCTCACAGCCCTCTATCATAATCCAGAGTTTTGAGAAGATTGGAGAAACTTAATTTTTCGCCCAAAAATGAAAAAAACGTAAGGGGTAACACTGTCGTTTTTTTTTCGGGTCGAAATTTTGAATTTCGATATCTCAGCTCTGGAAGGGTCTAGAGCCTCCATTTTTGCACTCAGGTCAAAGTCTCACAGCCCTCTATCATAATCCAGAGTTTTGAGAAGATTGGAGAAACTTAATTTTTCGCCCGAAAAAGAAAAAAAACGTAAGGGGTAACACTGTCGTTTTTTTTTTCGGGTCGAAATTTTGAATTTCGATATCTCAGCTCTGGAAGGGTCTAGAGCCTCCATTTTTGCACTCAGGTCAAAGTCTCACAGCCCTCTATCATAATCCAGAGTTTTGAGAAGATTGGAGAAACTTAATTTTTCGCCCAAAAATGAAAAAAACGTAAGGGGTAACACTGTCGTTTTTTTTTTCGGGTCGAAATTTTGAATTTCGATATCTCAGCTCTGGAAGGGTCTAGAGCCTCCATTTTTGCACTCAGGTCAAAGTCTCACAGCCCTCTATCATAATCCAGAGTTTTGAGAAGATTGGAGAAACTTAATTTTTCGCCCAAAAATGAAAAAAACGTAAGGGGTAACACTGTCGTTTTTTTTTTCGGGTCGAAATTTTGAGTTTCGATATCTCAGCTCTGGAAGGGTCTAGAGCCTCCATTTTTGCACTCAGGTCAAAGTCTCACAGCCCTCTATCATAATCCAGAGTTTTGAGAAGATTGGAGAAACTTAATTTTTCGCCCAAAAATGAAAAAAACGTAAGGGGTAACACTGTCGTTTTTTTTTTCGGGTCGAAATTTTGAGTTTCGATATCTCAGCTCTGGAAGGGTCTAGAGCCTCCATTTTTGCACTCAGGTCAAAGTCTCACAGCCCTCTATCATAATCCAGAGTTTTGAGAAGATTGGAGAAACTTAATTTTTCGCCCAAAAATGAAAAAAACGTAAGGGGTAACACTGTCGTTTTTTTTTCGGGTCGAAATTTTGAATTCGATATCTCAGCTCTGGAAGGGTCTAGAGCCTCCATTTTTGCACTCAGGTCAAAGTCTCGTGGCCCTCTATCATAATCCAGAGTTTTGAGAAGATTGGAGAAACTTAATTTTTCGCCCAAAAACGAAAAAAAACGTAAGGGGTAACACTGTCGTTTTTTTTTCGGGTCGAAATTTTGAGTTTCGATATCTCAGCTCTGGAAGGGTCTAGAGCCTCCATTTTTGCACTCAGGTCAAAGTCTCGTGGCCCTCTATCAGAATCCAGAGTTTTGAGAAGATTGGAGAAACTTAATTTTTCGCCCGAAAACGAAAAAAAACGTAAGGGGTAACACTGTCGTTTTTTTTTCGGGTCGAAATTTTGAAATTCGATATCTCAGCTCTGGAAGGGTCTAGAGCCTCCATTTTTGCACTCAGGTCAAAGTCTCACAGCCCTCTATCATAATCCAGAGTTTTGAGAAGATTGGAGAAACTTAATTTTTCGCCCAAAAATGAAAAAAACGTAAGGGGTAACACTGTCGTTTTTTTTTCGGGTCGAAATTTTGAATTTCGATATCTCAGCTCTGGAAGGGTCTAGAGCCTCCATTTTTGCACTCAGGTCAAAGTCTCACAGCCCTCTATCATAATCCAGAGTTTTGAGAAGATTGGAGAAACTTAATTTTTCGCCCAAAAATGAAAAAAAACGTAAGGGGTAACACTGTCGTTTTTTTTTTCGGGTCGAAATTTTGAGTTTCGATATCTCAGCTCTGGAAGGGTCTAGAGCCTCCATTTTTGCACTCAGGTCAAAGTCTCACAGCCCTCTATCATAATCCAGAGTTTTGAGAAGATTGGAGAAACTTAATTTTTCGCCCGAAAATGAAAAAAACGTAAGGGGTAACACTGTCGTTTTTTTTTCGGGTCGAAATTTTGAGTTTCGATATCTCAGCTCTGGAAGGGTCTAGAGCCTCCATTTTTGCACTCAGGTCAAAGTCTCACAGCCCTCTATCATAATCCAGAGTTTTGAGAAGATTGGAGAAACTTAATTTTTCGCCCGAAAAACGAAAAAAAACGAAAGGGGTAACACTGTCGTTTTTTTTTCGGGTCGAAATTTTGAATTTCGATATCTCAGCTCTGGAAGGGTCTAGAGCCTCCATTTTTGCACTCAGGTCAAAGTCTCACAGCCCTCTATCATAATCCAGAGTTTTGAGAAGATTGGAGAAACTTATTTTTTCGCCGAAAAATGAAAAAAACGAAAGGGTAACACTGTCGTTTTTTTTCGGGTCGAAATTTTGAATTTCGATATCTCAGCTCTGGAAGGGTCTAGAGCCTCCATTTTTGCACTCAGGTCAAAGTCTCACAGCCCTCTATCATAATCCAGAGTTTTGAGAAGATTGGAGAAACTTAATTTTTTGCCCAAAAATGAAAAAAACGTAAGGGGTAACACTGTCGTTTTTTTTTCGGGTCGAAATTTTGAAATTCGATATCTCAGCTCTGGAAGGGTCTAGAGCCTCCATTTTTGCACTCAGGTCAAAGTCTCGTGGCCCTCTATCATAATCCAGAGTTTTGAGAAGATTGGAG
This sequence comes from Pimephales promelas, assembly GCF_016745375.1. The sequence goes on along the minus strand of NW_024121311.1, from coordinate 4,866 downwards.
AAACTTAATTTTTCGCCCGAAAACGAAAAAAACGTAAGGGGTAACACTGTCGTTTTTTTTTCGGGTCGAAATTTTAAAATTCGATATCTCAGCTCTGGAAGGGTCTAGAGCCTCCATTTTTGCACTCAGGTCAAAGTCTCACAGCCCTCTATCATAATCCAGAGTTTTGAGAAGATTGGAGAAACTTAATTTTTCGCCCAAAAATGAAAAAAACGTAAGGGGTAACACTGTCGTTTTTTTTTTCGGGTCGAAATTTTGAGTTTCGATATCTCAGCTCTGGAAGGGTCTAGAGCCTCCATTTTTGCACTCAGGTCAAAGTCTCACAGCCCTCTATCATAATCCAGAGTTTTGAGAAGATTGGAGAAACTTAATTTTTCGCCCGAAAACGAAAAAAACGAAAGGGGTAACACTGTCGTTTTTTTTTCGGGTCGAAATTTTGAGTTTCGATATCTCAGCTCTGGAAGGGTCTAGAGCCTCCATTTTTGCACTCAGGTCAAAGTCTCGTGGTCCTCTATCAGAATCCAGAGTTTTGAGAAGATTGGAGAAACTTAATTTTTCGCCGAAAAAAAAAAACGAAAGGGGTAACACTGTCGTTTTTTTTTCGGGTCGAAATTTTGAGTTTCGATATCTCAGCTCTGGAAGGGTCTAGAGCCTCCATTTTTGCACTCAGGTCAAAGTCTCGTGGCCCTCTATCATAATCCAGAGTTTTGAGAAGATTGGAGAAACTTAATTTTTCGCCCGAAAATGAAAAAAAACGTAAGGGTAACACTGTCGTTTTTTTTCGGGTCGAAATTTTGAATTTTGATATCTCAGCTCTGGAAGGGTCTAGAGCCTCCATTTTTGCACTCAGGTCAAAGTCTCGTGGCCCTCTATCAGAATCCAGAGTTTTGAGAAGATTGGAGAAACTTAATTTTTCGGCCGAAAACGAAAAAAAACGAAAGGGTAACACTGTCGTTTTTTTTCCGGGTCGAAATTTTGAATTTCGATATCTCAGCTCTGGAAGGGTCTAGAGCCTCCATTTTTGCACTCAGGTCAAAGTCTCACAGCCCTCTATCATAATCCAGAGTTTTGAGAAGATTGGAGAAACTTAATTTTTCGGCCGAAAACGAAAAAAAACAAAAGGGGTAACACTGTCGTTTTTTTTTCGGGTCGAAATTTTGAATTTCGATATCTCAGCTCTGGGAGGGTCTAGACGCAATGCAGGCAGACACAGCAACAGTTGTAACTTGTTGGCAGGTATATTGATCATTAAATGAGAGTTTTATTGTCTGAATGATTCATTCAGTCATTTCATTCATTAATTGATTTATTTCACTTGTTTAAGTAATCTAAAAAAAATAAAAATAAAAAATAACCCCGATTAGGGGGCCCCCTGGTGGTCAGGGGCCCTAAGCGGCCGCTTAGTTCGCTTATGCTCGGGCCGGCTCTGAGTCTAGGCCTAGTCATATTTTCCTTATTACACGAATCACGAAGATTGACATATTGTCACATTATAAACATCTCTCTCTCTCCAAATAGGCTTAATAATTTTATTAGCATTAGATAAATTAAAGTGTATTACATAGTCGATTTTATAGGTCACTTTTAAATCATGTCATATTTATAATTATATCCTGGCCAAGGATGCATTAGTTATTGCTTCTGTCTTTCAAAGATGTCAGGAAAAAAACAATTATAAAAAAGCTCATTCACCCTGAGAGGAAAGCCCCTAAAAAGGCCAGTTTAGAGGATAATTTGTTGATTTTTTTTGCAAAAAAATAAATAAATATATATGTATATATATATATATATATATTCAAATGTAAAAAAAATATAATGGAAATTCAAATACAGCTACTGTGACTGATACTGAATAAATATGTAATGCAAATGTAAAATATAATGGAAATGCAAATTGCTAATTGTTGGATTACTGTATAAACATGGTATTTTGCTTGTTGCCTTCAGTGCAGTGCAGAAAATGATAAGGTCTAAATGTAACTGGCCCCTCTAACAGTACAACTGGCCCCAGCTTGGCCCGCCCAGTTGAAATGGTCTAGAACCGCCACTGCTGTATGCAAAGGTGAATAAAAGAGTACAAATGTCACATCCACCGCAGGTTTCTATTGAAGAATGAGGTGTTTGAACAGTAGAGACAATAAATGGCTGATCAGACCAGTGGCGATAACTGTAACTATAAAGTTAATGATCATTCTAATTCTAACAATTAGGAAGTCCACATAACCACACCGTGAGCGATAATGATAACTACAGAGGAATTACATCACTGGAATCAATTTAATAATAAAAAAAAAATCAGCTGATTAATTATAAAAATCATTGGCGGTTGTAATAAATTGTAGTCTGCCTCGACCCAGATTCCACTCCAAAATATTTTAGAATGAGCTCATCCAAAACATGGCTTAATTATCATTGAGATGAAGTAAAAGTTATATTGTTTCTTCACATTTTGGGTTGATCACATCCTAAACAAACTGTAGAATGGGAATGTGTGTGGGCCACTGCTATTCTGCCCAAAATGGCCCAAAAACTATTATTTGGAAGAACAAAAATGTCTGCAGAAAGCAGAAAAAATCCATTCTGTACACAGCACAAGGGTTCAGAGTACTTTTTTTGTTGTTGTTGAAAAACGCATGTTGTTAAAGACAAATTCATTTATTTTTTTTATTCCGAAGAGTTTCTTTTGTCAATCTATAGTTTTAAACATGACACGTGGAAACCCCCTCAACTCATAAAACTGACCCCTTTACTTAATGCATTCACTTAAAATATCCTCTGATCTAATATAAATGTAAATAAGCATAATTTTATAATGCAACTCACATTTGTATAGGAATATTTTAAAATAAAAAGAGTTTCGGTGACCTTTTAGAACATCTGTGATCGTCTCAGGTTACGACTGTAACCTATGTTCCCTGAGAACAGGGAACGAGACAATACGTCGAATGACGCAATGGGAACGCCTCAGGCGTGACAGGTGTCTGAAATCAAATATCAACTCACAGTAATCAGGTTGACCGGCGACAGCCCGTGCATCATCAGCTTGAATGATGAGCGTGTCAATCTGGATGTATAAGAAGGGCGCCTTGAAACCGTGACAACATCCTATCGTCTGAAGGGACTGTTGCAGGCAGGCCCCGAGGCATGGCAACGAGACGTATTGTCTCGTTCCCTGTTCTCAGGGAACATAGGTTACAGTCGTAACCTGAGACGTTACCTTTCGAAGGGAACTCAACAATACGTCGAATGACTCAATGGGGAACGAAATACCCACTCCGCCATGCTGAGGGGAGTGCATGCCGAAAAGGCAGTGACAACTGTCAGAACCAGTATCCAAGGAACACTGAAACCACTCACCCTATGTTACATCGGGCTGTCAGTGACAGCACTCCCTACGGTCATAGCCCAAGCTAATAACCAAGAAAAACCAGAACGTACTAACGTGGGTAAATCGGGCCAGCTCAAAGGCTTAGGACCACCACTTCAAAATAGAAGGGGTCCCTTCTAGGGAGTGTGGCTAGGGGGCCAAAGGGACCACCAGCCAATCACTATTCAGGAGAGCACTCCTCCTGAAATGCCCCCAGGCTGGCCTGGTGATCTGTACTAAGACACACAGTCTGGCCATAGCCTGTCCGTATAAGACAGAGCCTCTGGAAATTGCCTAGGAAAGGCATCCAAAAACTGAAGGCCCGCGAAGCTGCAGAAACCATTGAGTTCGGATCACAGAGACAGGATCCTCCAGAGAGTGTGACTCAACCTCAAAACAACGGGAATCGTACACTCAATCCACGAGTTTCCACCCAGTGCTCGCTTTGAGCACTGAGGAAGTAAGAGAGGGCTCAAAATCAGGAAGGTCAATGAGACCTAAGACCTGATGACCCCCTGTGTGGGGAGCTCTGAAACATGAGGGCTCATGTCAGGAAGGCCGTACACTGTGCGGCCTGAAACCCCACGACCACAGCATGTGGAAGCTCATCCTTCAGGAAAGCCAGAGGCTAGAAACCTGACAGACCCACAATATGGGGCTACCTCGAAAAAGGTCTAATGAGACCTAAAACCAACCAGTTGAGGGAGATAGCTTGAACAAGGGAAGTGCCTGTCGTAATGTATTGCGACAAAGACACATCTAGAGTGGGACCCAAAGTGAAGAACCGGAGTCTGAACCACATAAGAAGGACCGAAGCATACTGCGCGTGACCCTCACCATAAGAAATGGATTTTAAAAAAGTGCACAAGACATCTCGTCGGGTGACTTATCACAATAATAGGTGAAGTATGGGTTTGTGTACTTCACTCTGAATTCAGGAAGGCCTGTTGAGGCCTGTAACCTAGCGACCACAGTGTGTGGAGCTCATGGCCAGGAAGGCCTGGTAAGGCCTGTAACCTGGCGACCACAGTATGCGGGAGCTCGTAACCTGGCGACCACAGTATGTGGGAGCTCATAACCAGGAAGGCCTAGTGAGGCCTGCAACCTGGCGACCACAGTGTTGGGAGCTCTGTGACCAGGAAGGCCTGGTAAGGCCTGTAACCTGGCGACCACATCCGGTGGGAGCTCGTACTCAGGAAGGTCAGGAGACCCAGCCTGGTGTACCTGAAAAACCACACCAAGTGGGAGCAACTTCCAGAAGTTAGCTCTTAAGAACTCTTTAAAGGACCCGAGGAAAGAGCGGGGTCTGAGCCACATAAGAAGGGACCGAAGCATACCACGCGTGACCCTCACCATAAGGAATGGATTTTAAAAAGTGCACAAGAACATCTTGTCGGGTGACTTACCACAATAATAGGTGAAGTATGGGTTTGTGTACTTCACTCTGAATTCAGGAAGGGCCTGGTGAGGCCTGTAACCCAGCAACCACAATATGTGGA
>NW_024121310.1:9567698-9662631 GCF_016745375.1 Pimephales promelas | reverse complement strand
GCATTGCCGGACGGCATTTTCTATGACAATAGGCTATATTTCTCCTTATATGATTTTAGCCCAGGGAATTAGTATTTTCACTGACTAATATTCTTGCAATAACTAATTGTAATGTAATAATTCATGTGTATTTAATGATAAATTGAAATATGAAATAGGTAGCCTGGTCACGACTCAAGACGTCACTATATGGCTTTCGATTTCACTTTCTCAGGTATTCAGGTTTGGACTTTTTTCTACAATAGCCTAAGAGCCAAAGTTCACACTCAAACGCAAAGAAACCTGACCTTATTCTTCTGCAAACCGTGAAACAAACAAACAAACAAACAAACAAACAGACAGACAAGAATTAGCTAAAATAAATTATTAGCCTAAACAAAACACACGCTGTAAACATTTGTGTAGGCTAATTAATATATAGCCTAGGCTATTATGCTCTCCAACAATAGGCTATATGATATTATGCTTTATTCTGCAGTATTTTTTCTGGGCCTATCGTGTAATTTCTTTGTTTATTTATTTGTTTAGTTGTGTTCGTTACAAGGCAACACGTCCATTTAGCCTACTCTCTCTGTCTTTTATAGCCTATTTATTGTAGGGCTGCTGTATAGGGCTACATTACTATTCGGTGGTGTTTAATACTGTATACATTCAAGTGTAGTGTATTTGCGGTTGTTATTGTGTACATGAGAATAGGAATTCCAATGACAGGAACTTTCCCGACCGAGTGTGGTTTACCTATCGGCTCAGGTGTGCCGCTGTGACATCTGCAAAGTGAATCTGAATATCATATTCGATTCATAAGAGATAGCCTATATAAGAGGACAGAATGGAGGAGAAGAGACAAGATCATACAACAGCAGTAAAGAACAAACGGAGGACTGAAACAGCAGCAGCAGAAGCTCATCAAGCGGATCAACCTGAATCACTGATCACTCAAGACAACAGGATGAATGTTCGTGTGGATCTGAAGCTATGCCTTCTCCTGGCAGTGTGTGTCAGCTCTGTGCTGAGCTGCAGGTGGACCAGACAAACTCAACAAAGTCAATCAAAGTTTCTGCACCATCATGGGATCTCTCTGGATCTGATCAGAACGATGGTGAGTGTTTTTTTTCTTTCTTTTTCTTTTTCTACTTTACTAATGTCTTTCGATTTTTTTTTATACATATATGGCTATTCTTTGAGAGATTAATATTTGTCTTAAAATTGTCATGAAGGACTGTAAGTGTAAAAACACTTCACAAAGTGTTTTGAACCCTGGCTACTGTATCATACAATACATGACTTGGCCTGTAAATTACCAACATGAGCAAAAACCTCAATCTGTTAGTGATATTTATATTGTTATACTATATTGATATACTATATTGTTAGTGAAATTTCATGACGAACACTTACTGGACTGATTGATGAAAGAAATCATGTTGAAATGTGAGAATCAATATAATATCAGGCTTTTGAGGGAAGTTTATTTTATCTGTCAATCATATTGCATTGCATTATATGTTTTACTCCATAATATGGTTCATAAAACTATATCATCTTACTGATCTATTAATATGAATTTTATGTCAGTATCTGTTATTCGGATTTAGCTATCAGAATTTCATCTTACTTTTTGGCCATGTTAATCAATCTCTACAGCAACTTTCATATTTCGGCTCAGTCTTTTGCCTTTGAATAAAACTGGTGAACTTCATATTCTTACTATATTAATGACCCATATCAATCAAATACGATACAAAAAATTAAAAAGCATTCAGATTTGATTCTGTTCAATATAGTGTCTTCATGAAATCTGTTTCTAAATATTTTGCAGGGTGAGAAAATCCATAATGACCACGAGGACATCAACCCTATCCCATATGAGCTGATCAATAACCACAGAAGAGCAGAGGTTAGTAAAAACGATTATCACCAAAAAACAAAACAAAAAAAAAAACTGATTTGTGCTGTTGATTACAAACTACAAAGCTATATTTAACATCTATCTCTATTGTTTCCAGCCTGAGAAGCAGATCCTGTTTGTCATTCAGGCTCTGGTGGAGATCACTGGCCTCTTCGACGATGCCATCATTCCCTGGGAATGGGATGCTAAAAAATTTGACGATTTCTTAAACATCATCCATTCGCAGATTGACGGACTGCGCTCATGTGTGAGTACCGTATGTTCATATGTGCATTTACGTGATGTCATCAGCAGTCGAGCCAGAAGAACTCATTCTTGTCTTTCTGAATGCAGGGCGTTTACAAAATGAAGAAGAACAAAAAGCTGCATCTCTATTTCGAAAGATTGAGACAAATGACAGAGCTGAACAAGGTGAGATTTCTATTTCTAATAAGATTAACCCTCAGCTCTAAATGTGGAAACTCCTCCTAATGTTGTCTGGCTCTTACAGGAGGATGGAGGTAAAAGCTGGGAGATCGTCAGGAAACGGGTCATTAGTCTCCTGAACCAGCTGGAGTCTTTCCCCTTCAACTTTCAGGCTCATTGACTGGACTTCTAAAAGCTCCTCATTTACAGAAGAACAGAAACATTTCAGTGTTATTAATCAGTGTTTACACTCCTCTTTTTGTATACATTTGAAAAAGAATTATAGATGTATTTATTATTCTGTTTAGCTTTTATTTATATTAAATATTTTACATGTTAATAATTATTTAAGATATTTAGAATTATTATTTATTGTTATTTAATATGTATTTTTAATTTATATTTATTTGAACATATTTTATATTTTTATATGATATATTTTGCAGTTTTTTTTTAAAGATTTTATATTTATTTATTTATTTATGGATCCTTTATTCTAGAATTAATATGCAAAAATGCAGTGATTACTGATTACAATATGTATTTAGTATTTTTGACATTCAATAAAAACTTGAATTCTTAATATATTTTGTGAATTTATTTATGAAATATAAAGAAAGTTTATAAAATTATTTCCAAAAGATATTTATTGTTGTTTTTTATTCTGTTTAGCTTTTATTTATATTAAAGATATTACATGTTAATAATTATTTAAGATATGTAGAATTATTATTTATTTTTATTCAATATGTATTTTTGATTTATTTATTTTAACATGTTTTATATTTTTATATGATACATTTTGCAGTTTTTAAAGATTTTATATTTATTTATTTATTAATGATCCTTTATTCTAGAATTAATATGCAAAAATGCAGTGATTACTGATTACATTATGTATTTTGTATTTTTGACATTCAATAAAAACTTGAATTCTCAATATATTTTGTGAATTTATTTATGAAATATAAAGAAAGTTTATAAAATTATTTAAAAAAGATATTTATTGATTTTTTTTATTCTGTTTAGCTTTTATTTATATTAAAGATATTACATATTAATAATTATTTAAGATATTTAGGATTATTATTTATTGCTATTTAATATGTAGGCCTATTTTTGATTTATATTTATTTTAACATATTTTATATTTTTTATATGATATATTTTGCGGTTTTTTTAAAAGATTTTATACTTATTTATTTATTTATTTATTAATTATCCTTTATTCTAGAATTAATATGCAAAATTTTAATTACTGATTACATTACATTACATTATTATGTATTTTGTATTTTTGACATTCAATAAAAACTTGAATTCTTAATATATTTTTTGAATTTATTTATAAAATCTAAAGAAATTTTATAAAATCTTTTCCAAAAGAAAACGTTTTCCGATGTTTGCAAATTGGCAGCTTGGGCTGGAAGAAACTACAGCACTTTTCAGAGCATCATACACTTGATGTCGACTTTGTAGAAGGTTAAGAAAAACAACTGAGGATCTCACACATCATCATCATCATCATCATATGAATATTGAAATGTCATAATTACTAGATTTAAGCCATCTGTGAAACCAGAGGGAAAAAATTTACATAAGCCTTAAGTCTGAACTAAGAATTAAAAAGTCAACCATTACTACAAATTAAAACTTAAAATCAGGGAAAAATCTGTTGAAAAGTCATGTGTATTCCAGCCTGAAGATGATCTCGACTGTTAGTTTGTCTGAATGGCCATAAGATGGCGCTCTCCCTGCAGCTCTTACAGCACTTCGTTATTAGAAGACAGAACACTCTTCCAGTCTCTCTTTCTATCAGTCGGTGTCACTTTTTGTATTTCTTAGATTCTCTCTTTTCCATACATGTGTCCTATCCTTTCTCAGTCTGCATTCAAGCCTAAACATAACCCATAGGCCTACTGTACAGTCCAAACAGTTTTCTAATGTTTTAGGGTAAAGAATCAAAACAAATACTAACATAAAATGAAGAACACATATGATTTTGCAATATTTTACTAATCAAATATAGCAAATGTGTTAAATCCTTGTACAGACGGTCTTTGCAGATGCTCTTTCAAATGATTATCAGATTTGTAGAGTCCATCAGATAGAAAGAATGCAAAGAAAACATACCAAAAAAGCTGCTTTGTGGGAAAACACTTTATTCTCACATGCTTATTTTAACAGATATGAAGTGAAAGTAGACATTTGATTTGCAGGTCCCTTTAGCTTTGAGAAGTTCCTTACCACTAGTATTTTTATTTCCTCATACACACACCTTATTAACACGAAAGAAACGCCAGAGCCAGTGCATTTATAAAACAAACACACTCAAAAAAAAAAAAAAAAAAAAACTAGCACATAACACAATAGCATTTGATAAACCAAAAAAGCAAACAAAAACAAACACAAAAGTTAATGTATTACAACCCTGCTAAGAAAAGTAATGAAAACGTTATTTCTGAATGTTCTCAGAACATTTTAAAAACATTTGTTTCTTTCTCGGTTATGTGAACGTTAGAAACCATTAAAGCCATGTTTTCTCCATTTTATCATTTTTGCAAGTACACTCTAAAAAATGCTGGGTTGTTTTAACCCAACTTTGGGTCAAATATGGACTAACCCAGCCGTTGGGTTAAATTTTTACATTACATTTTTAACCCAACATTTCGGGTTTGTCCATATTTGACCCAAAATTGGGTTAAAACAACCCAGCATTTTTTAGAGTGTACTGTAAATGATTTCTGTTGTTTTCACAGTATTTTTGCTGTATTATTAGTGAAAGTTTACTGTAAAAACAGTTTACAGTAAGTTGCCGTAATTTAAGAAGCTTTTACAGTATTATTGATGTATTACAGCTGTCATACCGTAGAACTATTTACAGGAAAGTAACTGTCAATTTATGCTATTCTTTGAAGAAGAAAAAAAACAGAGTGTGACATTAATTACAGTAATCCTTATATTACTGTTAAATTGATGATATTTTCCAGTAAGTTACTGTTGATTTTACATTAAATTTGTTACAGTGTGGGAATGTTACATTTGAATGTTCTCTGAACCATCTGTCCAATTAAAATATTTCATTAAAAACATTCCATGAATAATGCGTAAATAACTCTTTTGCGGTAATGTTTTGATAATGTTATTAAAGACCATAACTTTGAACGAATATTTTATTAACATTAGTTTGTTCGTAACAGTGAGAGAACATCTGAGAACGGTCCCTGTAAGCTGGGAATTATTATGTAAATGTGTAATTTCTACAACATCATCAAAACTTATATAAACAGTAACGGCATGGTTACTGCTTCCAAAATATTTTCATGCTTTCAAGTGAAATCTTTCTCAAACATACACTCACTCTCAGTGACATCATCAGTGTGCACACAGCACACACAGATGGTCTGTCGTGATAGTGGACTGAATGTAATCATTGTTCTGTTGAAGCTGATATGGATGTGTGTGTTTTCTCACTCTTGCTCTGGGGACTCAACTTCCCATTCTGCATCTGTGGGCTGGGCGTAAGCAGAGATGTCCTCGTACACATCACCACCACAATGCTCGATTTCTAAACCCTGTACAGCAGCACACACAGAAAAAGCAGAAAGAATATTAAGAACATGTGATGTTGTCAAAGTAGTACACTAAAGTTTCATTTATGACAGTTTTTCTCGATTGATAACACACTATAGCCTAATAACTGATTCAGTTGACACAATTTCCCGAACCATTAATTCAGTTCTCAAAACAAAGACATTTCATAAAACGTTTAAAGGGATTATTCACTCAAAAATGAAAATGGTCTCATTAATTTCTCACCTTCATTCCAAACCGGTATGACTTTAATTTATATTCGGAGCACAAATGAAGATTTTTTTTTTTTTTTTGATGAAATCTGAGAGATTTCTATCCCTCCATTGACAGCTCAACTACACTTTGAAGCCGCAGGGACATCATTAAAGTAATCCATGTTACTCCAGTGGTTCAACCGCAATTTTATGAAGTGCTTTTTTTTGCGCAGAAAAAAACCCCAAACATTTTATTTACAATATATTACTCAAAAACGTGTGTTCATGAGAACATGCACCAAGATGCATGTGTGTTGTGTTGCGAGATCAGAAGTTGTTGCGTGAACGAGCATTTGAGATTCATATTTTGTAAATAAAGAGGTAAATTATGTTTTTTCGCAAACAACCCACTTGCATCTCTTCATAAATTGAGATTAAACCACTGGAGTCACATGGATTTCTTGAATGATGTCTTTACATTTCTGAGGCTTGAAAGTGGAAGTTGCATAGACTGTCAATGGAGGGACAGAAAGCTCTCTGATTTCATCAAAAATATCTTCATTTGTGTTTCGAAGATGAACGGAAGTTTTATGGTTGTTGGAATGACATGAGGGTGAATGATTATGTGCTATACATCCACAGGCTTTTTATACAGCACATACAGTATAATTACAGAACTCAGAACTTCTGTAATTCTGGGGAGGGAAAATTCACTATTTTATGTACAGTAAACTATTGAACATACACCCTCAAACGTGTGATTGTCAAATGTATTTGTTGCCAATTTTTTTCCATGTATTGTATTTTTGCAGAACTGAGAAAGTAGAGAAATTCTTGTCAGAAGACCAAGAAACTGCTATAATAGAAGATGCAGAGGATGCTTGATTTATTTATTTATTACTGCACTGTAATTGACCGTATACTGTATTGTGTTGCATACAGAGTTCATATTCAATCCAAATGGTATTTGACCTTTAGTGCTTATCTTCTCTAATCTTCCAGAATCTCTAGAATATTCTCAACTGTATAGTGTAAAGCTCATTGTGGTATTGACAGTATATGTTGTCTACTACTTGAGCTGCAACATTATTCTTGAATGTTGAGGATTTTGTAAGTGTTAATTATTCTTATAAAACTGTCAGTTCGAATCCTTTATTATGATTGGTCAAGAGCTGTGCTTTATTCACGATAAAACACGGCTAAGACCGCTTCACCCAACGGTTCTATTGATCGCTGCGCAACACTGCAGTTCTATGTTGTTTTTATTTGAGCTTTCACGCATTTTACACGTTGGAACGTTGTTGCTGTTCACGCTCAGGGACTATTTTTTCTAGCGGAAGGTAGGCTTTTAGTGATTTTACTTCAAGAAAGTTGCACTAATACATCGTTTTTTACTTTAACATTGTGTGGCAACCATTTTAAAAGCAATAAGGTACTCGAGGCAAGTGCTGTATCGTGAATAAGTGACGGCTGAAGGGCGTTATTAGGCACGACGCGAAGCGGAGCCTCTCGTACCTTATTGCTTACTTAATATAGGCAAGAAAATAGTATGTGTATTTGTTAGTTTTTCTGTGCCACCTGTGCCAAAAATTTGATTCTGACAAAAGTAAACATGTTTTTGACTAAAATATTTTATTTGACATGATGATAGTATAAGGTTTTTGCGAGTGGGTGTGTAGTTATGACACTGTTACAGAAAAGAGATGTGTTAGCAATTGAGAAAAACTGTAATATAGACAGAACGATTAATTCTTCCTCCAGGAAAAAAAGGTCTAAATCATTAGTGCTGTATGGTTATTTCATTTATTTTGTAAATTAATTCTAAATGAGGCCAAAACCCAATCAACTGTTGAGTGTCTACTAACAACACCAAACACCATAAGACTAAAGACTTTAGATATTACTGTGCACTCATATTTCTATGAATGGGAGAAAGTACAAGTGGAAAATAAGTGGCATAGTCATTGCATCACTGCACCTGCTTTCACAAGCTCCAGTATCAATAGAAACAGTCAGTGTTGTGAGACACACATTTATGACTGTACATGTGCATTGGCTGGTCCAGCCTGAAATATGCTATTTCTTGGTCATGATTTGAGTGTTTGATGTTTGCCCAGAGAGAGAGAGAGATAAGAGCTGCATGTGCACGACTGAAACAAAGATGGGCGAGTAAAATGACTTGCCTTAAAGAGACATTCCTGCATCAATCAAGGTTACAATTCATTTTGATGGTCCCCTTTAGACATTCTAAGCAACGTTACACCTACATGTCAACTAACTCTCATTCGATTTTTAGTAGAGTGTTATCAAACTGTTAAGTTGGGTTAGGTGTTAGGGTTTGGTTTAGTAGAATTCGCAAAGTTACACACCAAGGACAATAACTATAAAGATAACTATATTAGTATCACTTCAGTGGACAATATCTTTCTTTTTATATAAAGCATGTGCTTGTCTGCCACTTTAAAGGTTATTTAGAGTCAAAAGAATGTCTTAAGTTACTATATTGGTTAGGGACGCACCAATATGACAACTTTGGTCGATACCGATAACTTTATATTTAAAAGCCGATAACCGATACATTGACCAATAAATGTAAATCCGTATTTTTATATAATGTTTGAGAGCCTGAACCAAGCACACAACTATAATATTCTCATTATATTGTCATCTAGCCTATACGACAGACTTGCGCTGCACATGTTGCACTTGATTTCAATCATATTTCAAGCAATTCAAAACCATCATGGTGAACAGTGCACATCTGAAGAATAATACATTTATCTGCTGTAATATATCAGCCAAATTTTCGAGTTATCGAGCTGATAACGATAACATTAAAAATGAATATATTGGCCAATATACTGTGTGCATCCCTACAATTTGTATTGCAAAACAAGTCAGGAATCCAAGGAAAAATATATTTTTGCAGTGACTGACACAGACCAACTGAACTCATGGAACGGCGCTCGGCCAATCAAATTCGAGGACCGGAACTTAAAAAGTTTAGAAATGTTCTTATTTGCTTTACGAAATTGCATTGTCCATCACAAGTATAATTTCATGCATTGTCTGTCACAGCTCACCATGTGTGTTTTCACTTCCTGTATTGCATGCAACAATAATTGCAGAACTCTGATCTTAAAACTCAACCAACCGTAAAGCAACACATGACAGTAACAAGCTAACCGAATGAACCAAAACCCTCACCTCATATATGTGATCATCCTCAGGTTCTTCATAATCTGCTTCTTCTTTCTTCTCCTGAAACCAAACACAATGTGAAACTGCTGTTAATGTTTACTGATAACCGAATTATGAAAAAAACTAATTGTGGTCCACTTTAGATATTCAACTAACTAAGTAACTGCATGTCAACTAGCAGTCATGAGAGTATATAACAGTCTGCCTATTTATAATCCGCTAACACTTTATTTTGATGCTCCTCAACCAATTTTCTACTGACTATATTAACTTTGCAACTACATGTCAGCTTATTCTACTACACCAAACTGTCTAATACTCTAATGAGAGTCAGTTAACATGCACTCGCAAAATTACTTATAGTTAGTAGAATGTCTAAAGTGGACCTTCGAAATAAAGCGTAACCAAACAGTAATGGATACCTCACACAAGTACACATACAAAGTAATAGAGAACTTACCAGCTTGTAAAACTTGACCAGAGGAATGACAATGCACAGAATCAACAGAAAAGCCTGAAGGAAAATGATAACATCCTTGACTCTAGATCTGTGCAAGATAGCTTGGGGCTCACTATATCCTGTGGAAGAAACAAAGAAATACAATGGGGAAACAAGCTAGCGAAGAAAGAAAGTGAATGAATGACACCAACAACAAATCATCACCTACTGGACACTTGTAGCGCAGTTCCTGGTCCAAGCGTACCATTCAGCTTGCAAAAATAAACGCCGCTGTCCTCAATCTCCACTTTCTTTATGGTAATAGAGGCATTTGTTTTTTCACTCTTCTCCTTTATTTCTATTCTTTGGCTGTTCACGAGTGTGGTCTCTGAACCAGTCCGGTCTATAAGCCACACTACATTCGCCGGCAAAGATGAATGAGACGACACACAGTATATCATCACAGACCGACCTGTCTTAACGCCAAGAAATCTTGGCTTCTGGAACACGCGGACATTGTTTGCTTCAGCTGAAATTATGAGATGGACAGAGAAAAAATATATAAGACAAAACCGGTTTAATATTGCAATGGCCATTTGCTGTAAGTTATCAGCAGAAGTAAAACCATGAAACATGCTTGGCATTATCAAAGACACTTAACAGTACCACATTACAACTGTTTATTTTAAAGTTGGCAAATGCAAACTTGTTTTGAAGCGGTGGGACTTCCTCTTTCAGTCACAGATGGGAAGGAAGAACAACACTGAAAACAAGTCTAGGGCAACTGTAATATGCAAAATGTAATTCTGCAACTTTTAAATGTAAAACAAAATCAAATCAATCAGTTGTAAAGAACTGCTATCTTAAATAATTCCTCCCGTATCTTAAAAAGTACATCAAAACGAATACGCTTTATATAATCAAAAAAATTGTGGCAACAAATTACAAGCAATATTATTCATTAAATTTAACAAATTAGAATTGAGTAATAATTAATCAAATTCCTTAAAAGTTAACCATGAGTAAAACTTACAACAACAACAAATACACAAAAAAACATACATTTAAGTCACCATTATGGTGATCGTTGTTTGTTTTAGGATTGTTTAAAAATGACAGTTTTCTCCTTCAGTAATTCTGCTTGTTAACATCAGGTGTCTTCAATGTTGGCAATATGATATAAATAGTTCTTAATCTTTGACGTCTGTCTGTTATTCAGATATTTTTGTTTAATTTTTGGTGTAAACTTTACTCATTTTAAATGGTTAACTTTTAAGGAATTTATTTGATTAATTATTACTCAATTTTAATTTGTTATATTTAATTAATATTATTGCTTGTAATCTGTTGCCACAATTTTATCGATTAGATAAAGCGTATTCATTTTTAAAACTCAAACCAAAAAGCAGTTTTTAATGTTTATAAAACAGCCATCTACCTGAGAAGTAAATCAGCGCCATGACTGAACATCCCAGCAGGAAGGAATGCATGATTCTTGGTCTTGAAATGCACCTCTCCAAGACAATGTAGAAGTCAGTACAGATAAGACAGAACTGAAGGAAGCCAGCTGAAGGGTGCGGGCCATGAAGCTGAGAAGATACAATTCCGTTTCTGAGAAGAAACATGCAAATCCATATCAAGATGATTCACTTGATCCTTAACATTTTGATGCATGGGCGATGCATCAAAATGTTAAGGAGCAAGTGAATAATCTTGATGCAAATACATTAAGAATGATATAGGCTATATTTTACCATTATGACTAAACAAAATACAAATGAAAATGTCAACTGCATGCATCACTGCAGTGTAAGATACAAATCTGCAGAAAAACAGATCATGTCCTGGTAATGATTTTTAGTTTTTAGTTTTATTCTGTATTTTTGTCTTATTTTTCAGACCAGTACATATATTAAAACATTTAAGAGACTAAGTAAATGACTTAAAGGAGTGGTTTTGCTGATAATTTACTCACCCCCATGCCATCCAAGATGTCCATGTCTTCTTCAGTCGAAAAGAAATTAAGGTTTTTGATGAAAACATTTCAGGATTTTTCTCCATAATGCACTTTACTTACTGGTAAGTAACCAAATGGTCCAAGGTCCAAAAGACAGTTTCAGTACAAACTGGAAACTGTTCAAAGGGCTTTAAACGATTCCAGACGATGAATAAGGGTCTTATCAAGCGAAACGATCGCTCATTTAACCCTCAGGTGCTCTTCGTTTCGGAGTCACACTTGTTATCTTCCCGGTCAAAAGTGACCGGACACCTAAAAATGAAACGTTCTCCATCCCAGTAAAACCAATGCAATTTATTTTTGTTCTATAATATTTATTCTTTTTAATTTAGTATTTTGAGACAATTTAATTGAATTTATTAATATTTATGCAATATTTATGGTTTATTTTTGCCATGGGAAAATATATATATTTTTCTATATTATTTTTTTCAAAAAAATATTAATGCAGTATTTTAGTTTAATATAGAGTCTAGGCCTTCAGAAAAATATTTTTTGAAGAAAATTAGCACCATCTGGTTACAGTATAGAGAAAAAGCGTAGAATCATGGTGTAACCACTTGATGTGCTACATATGGAGAGGCATGCATGTGAATTCCCCAGCTGTTTATGAACACATTTTTTGTTGTTGTTGTTGTTGGATTTGAATATATAGTTGAAACAATCTCAAAAACTATTTCTTATAAAAAAAAATTGACAAAAAACAAAAATTCACAATTTTTTTTTTTCATTTTTTTTTTACAATTTCCCATTCATTTCCTATGGGGGTCATTTTTGACCGAAGAGCACAAGTGCGACTATTTTTTGAGTCCACTTAGCATGCTCAGATCATGACCTCAATTTTTTTGTGTGTTCACATACATAATGTCATAAAAGTCACCAAGTTTCGTCACATCGCGATGAAGCTGTGATTTTTAAAAATACAAAACATACTTTTTGTAATCAAAATTTATTGGTGTGTATGTGTATAAAAGTGTGTTTGTATGTGTGTGTGTCTGTTTTGCACTCTAGATGTTGTATGTAGAGTGTCACCCCTTTCCTGCGGTGTACTTTTTTTTTTTTTTAGAATTGTGGCCTATTTGTAGATTGTACATACAAAAATTCAGAGAATTTTTTTTTTGTCAATTTCCCATTCATTTCCTATGGGTCGGTCATTTTTGACAGAAGAGCAAAAGTGTGACTCATTTTTTACGACCACTTAAATTGCTCGAATCATAACCTCAATTTTTTTGTGTGTTCACATACCCAATGCCATAAAAGTCACCAAGTTTCATAATTTTCTGAAGAAGCTGTGATTTTTAAATATTCAAAACAGATTTCTTTAGGGGTGGGTATGTCTGTTTTGCACTCTTGATATTTTAGAGTGTCAGCCCTTCAATGCTGAGCACTTTTTTTCTGCATCGTGGCCGATTTGTAGATTGTACACACAAAAAATTCTCAAAGTTTTTGTGTTTTTGTCAATTTCCCATTCATTTCCAAAGATGGTCGGTCATTTTTGACCGAAGAGCACAAGTGTGACTATTTTTTTTACGACCACTTAGCCTGCTCGGATCATGACCTCAATTTTTTTTGTGTGTTCACATACCCAATGCCGTAAAAGTCACCAAGTTTCGTAACATTCCGATGAAGCTGTGATTTTTAAAATTTCAAAAAAGAAAATTTTTCGGTCAGAAATGACCGAAGAGCACCTGAGGGTTAAAAAACAAAAACAAACAAAGTTTAAGTTTTATAAGCTCAAATTGTCGCCTCCCAAGACGTCATACAACTGACGCTTTTGACCATACTTCAACATCCACTGTTTTAGGGTACCCTTTAACGTCATTAGATGACGCTATCTAACCCTAGACCTAAACCTACCCGCGTCATCTAACTGACGTTAAAGGTAAAGCGTCAGTTGGATGACGCTGGTGTTATTACAGTGGGCTTCCAGCACTGTGGGAATGTACTTGACCTAATTGAAAGATTAAAGGATTAGTTCACTTTTGAAAAAACTTTTGCTGATAATTTACTCACCCCCATGTCATCCGAGATGTCCATGTCTTTCTTTCCTCAGTCGAAAAGAAATTAAAGTTTTTGATGAAAACATTCCAGGATTTTTCTCCATATAATGGACTTACATGGGAACCAGACGGTCCAAGGTCCAAACGACAGTTAATAACAGTTTCAGATGCAGCTTCAAATGTCTTTAAACGACACCAGACGATGAATAAGGGTCTTATCATGCGAAACGATCGGTTATTTCAAAACTTATTCCAAAAATGTAACTTTTCTAAGGACAATGCTAGCCTTGCTCTATTCTGTGAAGCTACATATTAGAACATTTTTAAAGGGTACGTCCCACTCACCAGCCATACTGGCATGATAGCATCACGCAGTGGCTGCAGATTTGTTGGTTGCTCATCCATGATGTGAATCTCCTGTTCCACCACATCCCAAAGCTGCTCTATTGGATTGAGATCTGGAGACTGTGGAGGCCATTTGAGTATGGTTACAATGTCCTGTTAGAGAAACCAGTCTGACATGATTTAAGTTTTGTGACATGGTCACGTTATTCTGTTAGAAGTAGACATCAGAATATTTTGATTTCATGACCACTTTAAAAAATGATCAAATGTACATTGCTTATCAAATCCCCATGACACAAATGGCAATGTTGACCACTGGATTCCAAACTTATTAAGACTGGTTACCTGAGGTGAAGACATCTCTAGCTGGGTGTAAAAATAGAAGGTGTGAAATAAGAATAGCTATCTGGTCAGGGGCCACAGTGACACACAGAAAAAGTCATATAGAGCACAAGTCTAATGGAAAAAGGGGCTTGATAAACACCTCTGGGAAAACATATCCACAAACAACACATGATAGCATGCTAAGACTGCAAACGCCACAAAATCTTGACATGATATGAACTGTGATATTGCAGAGCTGCAATCTGAGACTGCAATTCAAAACTTTAAAGCATGAAGAGACCCGTGTTTATCTTATCAAATTTATTCTGACAACATTTTAAATGCACATTGAATTAAATGTTGTTCAGTTAAGTTATGTTACAAAGAAAAGACAGCATCCGAGAAGTTTGCTTCTATCTGCAATATTGTATATACAGGCAATTAGAGGCGAGCAAAACCTAAAGCACTGCAATGTCTCTCTGCTTGATAAAAATGTAAACAATAGAAAATTATTTGCATATTAACAATATCAATATGAAACCAAAAAGTGCACAAAACTGCACACAAGCTCCATGAGATTTTTTTTTTCACCAAAATTCATTCTCATTTAAACATACAGTAAATTAACATACAAGAGATAACATAAAAGTTAATGCTTTTTTGGTAATAAGAGACCAAATCTAAAAACTATACAAGAGGTAAATATAAATGTCTCAAAAGTGCTTAATTAATACATTTTAAGAAATAAGACATTTGCAATCACTTTAAGACTTCAGAGGAAATCAATCATAAATGTCTCTAATACATGGAACTTTTAGCTACAACTCACAAGTACTAAAACACTTAGTGTACTTGAGGGAGAACTCACTTGATAGGGTTTTAAAATTACATACTTTAAATTGGATGAAAGGTATTCAAGGAAGGTTTGTAAACAAATATGAATTTCAGTTAAAGATATATTAGGTAAGAATAGCATGTGGCATCTACAGGACATTCCAGGCTCTTTTTGTAATGAAGGGATTTAATTTAACCTGGACAGAGAAAAAGAATCTGATGGAACTTAAAGCTACACTGTGTAACTCTTTTAGTTTATTCTTAGCTAAAAACAAAAATGTACCTGCTCATTAATGTATTTACTTCGTTCAAGTAATAAAGTATTCTCGTGAGTGTATAATATGCCATTGAAAATACATACGGGTAAGGGGTTCTAATGTCGGTCGCCATGTTGATCCTCCATCTTGAATGTACATTAGCCAAACAGGGACATACCCGTTAATTCAAGATTCACCTTTCGCGTTTACGTTTGAGTTAACACTCATGGACGAGGTCGAACTGGAAGCCATGTTAATCTTGGACTATTGGCCACCGTAGGAGTTAAAACGAAATCGGAATTGAGAGGAACAGAAACTAATATTCACTGGATGGTCATATACCTTTTCACCACTAGATGGGTGTAAAAATCACACAGTGTAGCTTTAAATTTTCACAATTTAGCTGTCAATTTATGTTTACAGTATGACACTCAAATCAAATGGGTCATTTTAGTGCAGATGGTGCCTGTGTGTTAAATTACAATTTAATGGATGTGGTTACTTTCGGTTACTTAAATAATGTCTAAATAATAAACTAAATAATGTCAAGTACATGAAAACCTGATAAATTGTAATTTACTTTA
This sequence comes from Pimephales promelas, assembly GCF_016745375.1. The sequence goes on along the minus strand of NW_024121310.1, from coordinate 9,646,528 downwards.
CAGGCATGGTAGATTTTCATGGTAGAACTAGTCATAGGTTTTTCGTCCAATAGGAACTAAAGATTCAGATTTACTTAAATGGCTCGGAGGAAGATCGAGGGGCCTTAGGGCTCCATGTCTATAACTATTGAATGGAAGGAGATATTGTAACCAAACCTGGTACATATGTGTATGGGCTCAATCGGCATCAAATGAAAAAATTGCCGTGCTTCTCCACTTTGTGGCACAATAACAGGATTCACAGGATTCACAAAGTTCACACGTACAAATAATCAGATTGAGTAAAAAGTATGCGTATTTGGTGTGCTTTCTGAGTGCATGGCTCTAAGCTCGAATTTTGGCCGAACTCAGAGTACCCATGTCTCTCTAATTAGAATAGTAACCAGACAAGTGTGAGGAGACGGAGGGGTGGTGGAGGGATGGAGGGAACATAGGAACATAGGTGAGTCGTATATACAGTATAGGGGTGTAACGATACATGTATTCATATTGAACCGTTCAGTATGAAGCTTTCGGTTCGGTTTTCGGTACGCATTTTTGAACCGAACGGTTCGTTGGACCATTTTTCCTGCCGACCAAAATTTCGTTATTTCAAATGAATCTTAATCAAGCAGCACTGTTACACAGCGAAATCAGATTCGCCACTGAAGCAATAACATCGCTGCGAGATCTAGTGAGAAACATTCACATTTTTACCGCACTGACATGGAAACCAGGTTGTGCCATGAATGAACTATCCAGTGTCTACAGATCAGCAACATTCACCATGGATTTTCTGTATAACACTACTAACTGTAAGTTTGGCAGGAATAGTAGGCTATAATGGTTTCAAGTAACATCACGTCGGTTTTATTTTGACATTATGAATACAATTGCTGCCAGTACAATTGCTACTAAAATTAAACCTTTGTTTATAACTACTACATATTACATTTCATTTTGTCTAAGGAGCTGTTTTGTTTTATAAGCTCCTAAGAAAATTCAAGTATAGCTCCATCATTGCTCAAAGTAAAAAATATCATACTTTATTATGATGTTAGTTTTAATAAAAATATAATAAAAAAATTAAATCAAGGAAATTTCTCTGGCATTTCTTTCTTTTTGCTGAATCGGAAATGTACCGAACCGAACCGTGACACAAGTGTATCGTATCGAACCGAACCGTGAATTTTGTAAACCTTTACACCCCTAATACATACAGTATATATATATATATATATATACATGTCTGCTCTCAAACTGATTAGATAGGCAATTTAGATGAGTTCCTCCCAAACTTTGTTAATAAATAATCATAAAATGTGAAAATGGCTCAACTGGAAATGAATACAAGGGCAAAACAACTTGGATAAGTAATGACATATACTGGGACATTTCTAATTAGGAACAAATAAGACACAAAAAAAATAAATAAAAAAACAATACTCCCAATAAATGGCATTCCAATGTCACACTATAGCAGTTCTGTGTAATCCTTTAAGCCGACTTGTTTTTAGAGCATCTGTTGCTCGGTGCGTGCAGGTGATACTCGATTTTAAACCCAAGGATTATTTAAGTCCATACTCCAAAGACATTGGCTGCCAGTTATACTATTGACTCTTTTAATGTTGCACTCTCTGAACTGCACAGGCCATGCGTTGTGGGTGCAGATTGGAGGATCACCTCCCTTGTGAACTCCACTGGGATTATGAGTTGTCCCTGCGGCCGAGGATAGGTCACTGATGCTCTATGCTGCGGGACCGAAGGGGGCTCAGGTGGCTGTCCATTGGACGGCATAGGCCTAGCCTGCAACTCAAGAGCCATGGCAAGTTCTGGGTTGCTACCATACAAGGCATTCATTTTCCTTTCAATTAGACCTTGGGTTTCAGGAGGTTCTTCATCGCCCTGACTACTAACTTTTCTCTTTGAGCGACGCATAAAGCAGGCATGTCGGATAGCACGTTTGAGGAGACGTCTACGGTATGTTCGTTGAACCGCAATGGCTGCTCGCTCTTCCTCCTTCCTCCTGAGAGTGGTGGTGATTGGCTCAAATGAGGCAGATGTGGGGTTGTTCATTATGAACTTGGCTTCAATGCTCTCCTTCATGGCAGCCATCTCGATGGTGTCACCCAGAACCTCGCGGGTAACTGCCAGAAGAATATCAAGACAGTGGATTTTGTCTCCGGTTACAATGGGCAGATCCATGGTGATTAGTTTGAGGCGGTTGGGTTTGGCAATTCGCAGAGGTTCCTGCAAGACATCGACAAAGTCAAACAAGCGGTCGTATTCGATGAACTGAGTAGCATCAACGTCAAACTTTTCCCATGTCTCGTCGAACATCGTGAAGTCATCCTCGCAGAGTGGGTCGCCACTCTCCTCTTGAGCAACATTGAAGTTCTCAAGAATGATGGCAATGTACATGTTCACAACCACCAGGAACGACATGATAATGTAACTGCAGAAAAACATGATTCCCATGCCAGGATTCCCGCAGTTTCCCCGAACGTCTGTACCGGGGTTCTCTACGTCAGGGTCACAATCTGGGGGGCCGCTGTTCATAATAGGCAGCAGAAGCCCATCCCAGCCTGCCGAGGTTGTGATCTCAAACAGACAGATGATGCTACCGCCAAATGTTTCAAAGTTGAAGATGTCATCGATGCCTGCCTGCTTTTTCACATAGGCAAAGTTAGACATGCCAAAAATTGAGAAGATGAACATGATGAGGAACAGAAGCAGTCCAATATTGAAAAGGGCAGGAAGTGACATCATCAAGGCAAACAAAAGAGTCCTAATGCCTTTCGCACCTCTGATGAGACGCAACACACGGCCGATCCTAGCAAGTCGGATGACACGGAACAAGGTGGGAGACACAAAGTACTTCTCAATGATGTCCGCTAACATCAGACCTTAGGAAAGAAGAAATATGGGTTATTATAAACAATTTAGCGCGACAAACAACGGTGGCAGTAGAACACCAACAAATTGTATTTCTGTTCACACAAATTATGATTACGGAGCAGATTATCGATTAATAGACTTTTCATGTGGTTCTTTGCGCATTACTATGTTAAGACCTCAAAACACTTTACATGGTGCATGATTTGTACACTTATCGATTTTGACACAAAACTAGCTCCATATGTATGGCTTTACTGACAGTAAACTTGCCCGGTAGCTCACCTGGTACAAGTCCCATAAAACATGAGATACAGGCCCCGTTTACACGAAGGGAAAACGCAGATATTTCCCTGCGGTTTGGCTTCTCGTTTACACGTTTTTATCATAGAAAACGATTATTTCTAAAAACTCCGGCCAAAGTGGAGATTTCTAAAAACGCCAGTTATGTGTTGTCGTGTGAAACTGGGAGAAACGGCGTTTTAGGTTCTCCCTTGTCTATTCTGAGTATTCTGATTGGCTTGCATGGCTTTATCCTTAAACCCTACACTGCCGCCAATAGGTTTGGCATAGTTATGATGGCACTTGACGGCGTATTTATGTGGGCGTGTGTACGATGTTATTTTTGAAAACGGAGAGGGGGAAAATATTCGTTTCGCTAAATGCCCCGCTTTGTGTAAACGTGGCCTCAATATACTGTAGAGCTCAAAGACATGTAGGAGTTAAATGGCTTGTTTAAGTCAGAAAATAATGATTTGTCTCATTTGCTTCTGCACACACTATTGGTTAGGATTAGGGTACATTTAGTAAAGGTGCTACATTATTTTCAAACATGATACAGTAGATCATTAACCTTTCAGCACCACTAACTAGACATTTTATTTCAGAAAACGTGCAACAACCAATGTAATAAAAATTTCCAGATTCACGTTTAGCTATTTTGCATAAAACCGAACGTGGTCTAAGCGCCACTTGGTTGAAATTTCACTTTGAATGTGCTGCGAAATGTGCAAGAAGCAACATAATGTTGGCACAGGTTTTTCCAACGAGCCTGGGTTGTTCTACACTTACCTGCTATAGAAAGGATGACCACAACAAAATCAAAGACATTCCAGCCAATAGTGAAGAAGTAATGTCTGAGCGCAAACATCTTAAGAAAGCATTCCCCTGAGAAGATGATGATGAACACCAAATTGATCAGGTATAGGATATTCTCTTTCTCAGGACTCTGGTCATCTGTCTCTATCATCATGGTCACCATATTGAGGCAAATAAGCACCATGATAAAGATGTCAAAGAACTGTTTTGAGATGAAGTCAAACACCACACCCTGGATAAAATTCTGTTAGAAGAGCAATATAGTAGATTAGTTTTTAAAGATTTAACTAGATTTAAAGGAGAACTCCGGCACAAAACAAACCTTTGGTCTAATTACACATTGGTACCTGGTCGACAGTTCTCTGAGATTTGTTTTCATGATAATCGAATGTAAAGAGTTTTATCTCTAAAAACTGTTTAGCGTATACGCTAGTAAATGGGGGCATATAAAAAGTAAAGAGAAATCGCTAGTTTATACCACTAACAAGGCTCAAAATAGCCCCACACTAACACAGTAACATAACGAGGGTCCCTACATTCAAAACGAAGCATTGAGAACTTTGTAAGAGTACAGACCATTTAATAAGAAGATATTTTAAAAAAGACAGTGCACTTTGTGTATACAGGCAGCAGCCATCTTTGGAAAACAGACTCGACCAGTCGAACCACGAACAACGTGCCAAGTGAGCTGAACTGTATGAAGTTCAGCGAACTTCTGAACTGTATGAACGGCGTTAGTGGTATTAACTAGCGATTTTTTTTTACTTATTAAATGCCCCCATATGCTAGCGTATACGTTAAACCGTTTTTAGAGATAAAACTCTTTACATTTGATTATCATGAAAACAAATCTCAGAGAACGGTCGACTAGGTACCAATGTGTAATTAGACCAAAGGTTGATTTTGCGCCGGAGTTCTCCTTTAATGCTGATATTTAAAAAAAATGTTTGACAGTCATTTAGTTTTAATGGTAAAAAAACAGCAATGGAAGATTGAATGCAAGTAAAGTTCATACCGTAGGCCGAGGGATAGGTTTTGCAGGTTTTTTGGAACCCAATTTCTTCATGGCATTGTAGTACTTTTTCTGTTCCTCTGTCATGAAAATGTCTTTTCCTCCAAAGTGCAGAAGAAACAAATATTAATTATTCTTTCTGGTAAAGAACAATTCAATCGTGCGACACACATTAATTTTGAGGTTAGTTAAAAAAAGTGATACTTATCTTTGACTTTTGCTGATTAAAGTTGTCAATGATGACACCAATGAAGAGGTTGAGAGTGAAAAAGGAGCCAAAAATGATGAAAATAACAAAATATAGGTACATGTAAAGATTGATCTCATATGATGGCTGCTCTTCCACCTGACATGGAAAAGAAATAATGAATGCTCCGATAAAAGTGTCATTTTGAAGTCATTATTTACTTCATTATTCTTAACCTTCGCTACAGAACTCAAATCAATGCCACAACTTTGACGTCATGACGTTTGGTAACGAGAACCAACAATGCATAATGCTATTGACGCCCAACCTGTGCCATATGCACCATATTTGATTTGAGATTTGCACCGGCGGAGAAGAATGTCTTAACTCTTTCCCTGACACTGACAGAATTTTTAGTCATTTATGAGACAACGCTTCCCGCCATTGACAGAATTTTCTAGCTTTCCGTAATTTCACTGTTATACGGTAGAGGGCGCTATGACACATCTTCTGAAAAAGAACAGAATCTCCGGATCAAAACAAAGGCGAAAAAGAAGCAGAAACAAGCGATAGCATATGTAAGCAGATGCATGTGTAAAATATCATCATTTAATAGCATATAAATCAACGTTACCGAATGAAATGCCGACCCAGGACTGTCAATCAACGCCTTGAGATCAACTCCATTTAAGTTTTGATCATCATCCCAAATCCGATCCAAACATAGTCTTTGACAAAAGAGTGATTTTCTCAGCTTTTTGCTAAAAATGTTGATTTTTTTGAATGAAACTTGTGTTGATAAAAAATAATGCATTAAGCTTTTTTTGAGCAGAGCCTCTGTTCTGATATTACATGTTTATGTATCCTACAAAAAAATATTCTGGGGGCCAAAAAAAAAAAAAAAAAAAATTGTGAAAAGGATAAAAAATGCTGGTGCTGGCTGGCAAATTTTTTTAAATACTCTGGCAGGGAAAGAGTTAAATGTTTGTTGGTTCATTAAACAAAGCTACAGCATGAGGGTAGCTTTTAACAGCATGAGGGCATGAGTGTGAGTATATAATGGGGAAATTTTCATTATATACATGAACTAATTTGTTTCACTCCAACCAAGAAATTTGTCCATGAATTAGACAGCACATTGCACTGTTCGTCTTTTCAATCAGCGAGGACAGCATAACAGAAAGTTGTGTTGACTTTTTATTGTCAATTCACAAGCTCATAACTCACACTGCATTATATGCATACCACATTTAGTTTTGCTTTGTTGCAGCTGGCCATTGTAAATATTCCAGGTGGAAAGCTTGTCGTTCACATACCTCTCTAGAATCCACTGCAGCATACATGATATCCATCCAGCCTTTGAATGTAGCCTATGTGGAGAGAGTATTTCCTGAATATCAGCATGTCAAGTTAAATGCATTGATGCATTATGGATTTGTACTCAATTACCTCTGTGTCCTCTGATGCAAAAAAAGAAAAGGACATGAACATATATTCACTGTCTTTAAATATGCTTTAACTGATGCATATATGCATTTCTAATGTCACAAAGTTATGAAAGTTTTTTTTTTCTTTTTTTCAATGTTACTCTTTTGAGTTATGAAATTGTGTGTGTGTGTTTTTTAATAGTATATAAAGCCCTTTCCTCCCACAAAATTTGATTCCTCATGATAGAGGTATGGCTGTATAATAGACTGAACTCTGCAAGTAATGGCAAAACTCACAATTTGCAGTAGAGAGAGGTAGCCAAGACCCACGTTGTCATAGTTGACCTTGACATTAACCCAGCGCGCCTCATTGGTGTGCATCAGTGCCATGCAGTCACTCCTGTTGTTGACCACATCCATGGGAAAGCGTTCCTCTGTGGTGGTGTTGATGCAGTGGTAGAACTTTCCAGCAAATAGATTAACTCCCATAATGCTGAAGATGAGCCAGAATATCAGACACACTAAGAGCACATTAAAAATGGAGGGAATTGCACCAACCAGTGCGTTCACCACCACCTGTATGGGGTATGAAGTCAAGATTTATATAAACATTACTTTAAGAACAACTCAAAAGTTAACATAAAAATACTAATTCACTTAGAGGAAGTGTTCTGCCCCTTAGGATGATTAAAATAAAAATGCTTCAAATTCTGTCAAATCATGCTTTAAAACTTTTTTGTTTTTATTATTGCCTTAAATTACTTTAATTACCTTTCCTTAAAGCGTTGAAGCACTAAACACGTTAGTTGCTAAGAAACACAAATTCACATAAATGAAAAGAGAGTCATTCCTTACCCTCATTCCCTCAAATCTCGACAGAGCTCGAAGGGGTCGAAGAGCCCTGAGTGTTCTGAGAGATTTGATTGGTCCCAACTCAGAATAGCCCATTAAATTGGCTGTTAAACTGACCAGAGACACCTTAAATAAAACAACAAGTGATCAAGTCAGTATACGCACAAATTTCGACATCCAACAGGTATTTGCTGATAAGGGTTAAGATGCAAATTTGACAGGTAAACTCACATCCACAATGAGGAAGTCCAGCCAGCACCATGCATTAGTGAAGTAGGTCTTGAAACCGTATGCCACCCACTTCAGCAACATCTCCACAATGAAAACGTATGTGAAGACTTTATCAGCATATTCCAGGATGATCTTGATCACTCTGCGACGGTCAATGTTGATATCCTCAAAAGCCTGACAGAATGAAAACAATGATGCATCAAACAAGCATTAATGGATTTATAAGTTCACATTTCCATAAAATGAAGCCAGGACCAGGGTTCATACTGATCATGTGAAATGAAATTCCACGACTTTCAAGAACTTTTCAAACTCTACTTTTTTGGTTTCCAAGGACCGCAGTCAGAGATCTCACTTATCAATGTAATATCTTTCAAGTTCTAAAAAAAGTAAATAAACAAATAAAAATAATGGTCCTGGTCCCACTTTATATTAAGTGGCTTTAAGTGCTATGTACTTACATTGAAAAATAAGTACAATGTACTTGTTGTGCTCATGTTGTATTGTAAAACACTTTTGCTGCTATTGAGGTGTGATCTGGGTAAGGTTAGGGACAGGTGTGGTGATATGGGTAGGTTTAAGGGTAGGTTAAAGTGTAAGGGATGGGTCAATTAATTACAAATTAGTTAAAGCTGTAATTACATGCTGGTATTTTAAAAATATAAGTACAATGTAAAGACATGCATGCACACAATAAGTCCATTGTATCAAATTATTTGTTTCAATGTAAGTACATAGTACTTAAAGCCACTTAATATAAAGTGGGACCAAAATAATAATAAATCAAGGAAAGGATACTATGACAAATATATCGCTTTCCTTATTCAAACTGATTTTTCCCCTCATGAATATATGATTGACCTGAAGAATGAAAGTTGTGTCATACACTTGGATATGTACATGAGCAACACCATGCGATTGGCTATATATCAGATGGACTGCAGAGTAAATTTTGAAGATTCGGTTATCGATTTAATTTCACATTGGGTCTCGTTCATGAAACATGAGCAGAACGAATTTGTGTGTAAAGTGGTTCTGGCGTAAATTTTCAGATTCATTAAAATGTTAGTATTTTCCAAATGTTAGTTGGTACGCAAGAAATCTACACCTGCTCCCAGCCACGCGTAAATGGTGCGCATTAATAAGGCTGCATTAATTGGCCTTAATCGTGTACATAAAAAAAATATTTTACATTGTTACGGTCCCATAAAATATGGGTCTAGGATTCCGGGACCACAACATAAAAGATCGACAACGAAAGACGTAATCCAAAATAATGTTTTTATTATAACTCAAACAACTCCTAAATTAACCATAACATAAGAGACGGGGAGCTCAGCAACACGGGAAGAGAATTGGAAATACAACCCACAGCTGAGACTCCCCGCTCCAAACTAAAGTTTAAAACTATAAACAATGAAGAATCAGTGGTGAGCGGCCTCCTCCAAGGACACTTCCTTCCGTTTTATCTCTGGTCTTTCCCGAGCACCACCAATCAAAACTAAGAAAAACGGAAACAAGACAACATTAACATAATTAAACTTAATTAGAGGACTCCAGTCCAGACGTTCGCGATACTCACGTAACACCTCCACCCCTAAATGGTGAATGGTGGGAATTAACAACATAAACCCACCAATCACCATATAACCGTACGCGACAATGTGTCTGCCAACACATTATTCTTCCCGGATACATGTTTTATCTCCAGATTAAATGATTGGACAAACAAAGCCCACCTTATCAAACGCTGATTTGAGTTGCGCATTTGATTAATAAACACAAGAGGGTTGTGGTCCGTATAAACCGTAACCGGACTGGATGAAGAACCGATATAAACCTCAAAGTTCTTAAGGGCCAAAATCAAGGCAAGCGCTTCTTTCTCAATTGTTGAATATGATTTTTGATGTTTCTGAAATTTTTTTGAAAAATAGCACACCGGATGTTCAATGCCATCAAGCCCCTCCTGCAACAAAACAGCACCTGCTCCCGCATCACTGGCATCCACAGCCAGTTTAAACACACGATCATACGCTGGAACAGCGAGAACAGGTGCCTGCATCAGGAGTGTTTTAAGGGACTCAAAAGCATATTGACATTCCGGTGACCATTTAAAACTTATTTTTGGACTCAACAGGTCAGTAAGTGGGGCAGCTACGGCAGAGAAGTTTACACAAAAACTACGGTAATAGCCCGCCATTCCTAAGAATCGCTGTAGTTCACGACGACTAGAAGGCACTGGAAATTATGTAATGGCCTCAATTTTGGCATTTACCGGTTTTACCTTGCCACCACCTACAATTTTCCCTAGATAGGTTATGGTTGCTTTAGCAAATTCACATTTAGCCAAATTAACCGTTAAGTTTGCCTCCGCCAACCTGTGAAACACTTGTTGTAGTTGATTGATGTGCTCCTCCCACGTTGCAGAGTGAATTACTATATCATCCAGATATGCCTCGCAACCCGGCACCCCCCCCCAAAACGCAGTTAACCAATCGTTGAAAGGTGGCGGGCGCATTTCGTACCCCAAAAGGCATTACAGAATACTGCAAGAAGGCATCAGGAGTAACAAACGCACTAACTTCCCTAGCATGTGGAGTTAGTGGCACCTGCCAATAGCCTTTAAGAAGGTCTAGCTTTGTTTTAATTAAACAATCTTTTATGTTACGGTCCCATAAAATATGGGTCTAGGATTCCGGGACCACAACATAAAAGATCGACAACGAAAGACGTAATCCAAAATAATGTTTTTATTATAACTCAAACAACTCCCAAATTAACCATAACATAAGAGACGGGGAGCTCAGCAACACGGGAAGAGAATTGGAAATACAACCCACAGCTGAGACTCCCCGCTCCAAACTCAAGTTCAAAACTATAAACAATGAAGAATCAGTGGTGAGCGGCCTCCTCCAAGGACACTTCCTTCCGTTTTATCTCTGGTCTTTCCCGAGCACCACCAATCAAAACTAAGAAAAACGGAAACAAGACAACATTAACATAATTAAACTTAATTAGAGGACTCCAGTCCAGACGTTCGCGATACTCACGTAACAACATAGTAAATTCATACGGCTTTTTCTTTTTACTTTTATTATGAGAGCCAGTAATAGCAGATCTGGTGATCGATGGCGGTCCTCAGTTTGAATACGATTTTTCAGAAGTGAACTAATTTGTTTTTTGCTGTTAAGCTTAATGTCAAACCATTTTCTTCTCACTTCTGGGACTGTTCGATTAACAGATGAAACTCCATTAACGGCATCTGTAATATGCTGCCAAGCTTCCTTTTTTTAGGACCTGATAGGCCACTATGTATGCTTGAAAATAGAATGTGACTTCTACTTTAGTATGAACTTCTGATAATAAAACTTCAATTTCTGCATCCGAGAAATCTTTCTTTTTCATTCGCATTCACGTTATTATATGCCTATATAGATGTCAGTCAGATATAATGGGCGGGATTTGTGGTAATTGAGAATGAACATGCACGCGCATCCCATTTACGATTGATTGGAATTCATTAACACACACACACTTTTCACTATCACATCTGACGTTTACGAGGTATTTGTGAATCAGGAGAAAAGTTTTCGAGAAGGTCTCTTTACGCGCAAATCACTCTCCTATTTACTCGTATATTTACGAATGTTTCATGAATGAGACGCGTTGTCTTTCAATAACTCAAGCATTTCGAGATCCCTTTTCATAAATATGGCTGTTTTCAAGGGTTTTCCAGGACTTCAATTTCCAAAAGTCAAATTCAAGCACTTTTAGCACCTCAGATTTAAAGGATTTCATTTTGCATTAATAACATAATGCAGAGATACAGTAAGCATTGACAGACATACCAGTGCTCCACTGCTAAGGAGGATCATAAAGATGATGAAGGTCTCAAAGTAGTCATGCTCAACGATGGTGAAGCATGTTCTTCGCAGGTTCCACCACTTTTTCCCCCAGCCTTCAGTGACGTCTACACTCAAACATGTGCAGCGCTTAACACAACCTAGTTAAAAAGAGAACAACATTATGACCTTGAAGAACCTGCAGTCTATTCATTATGAGTACTGGTAAGAAAAAGTGAGACGAATGAAGCATGCATGCTCATTGCTCACCCTCTGTGAAACAGGACTCCGGCTCTTCAGGCTCAGGTTCTTCTTCCTCTTCGGGCTCAGGCTCAGGTTCTGGAGGTCGGTAGTCCACTGTGCTGCAAACCGAAGAGTCGTCATCATTAAGAGAGGCCTGTGGAGCAAAAGACGTAAAGAAATCAGAGAGCGAACAACAAAATTGAAGGGAACAGTGTTGGATGTGCTTTAATTTCTTGCACTAAAAAATAAATAAACATCATTAAATTAAATTAAATAAAATAAATATATTTGTTGAATACATTTTATATGATTCAATTAAAAAAACATAAAAAAAACTAGGTAATGTTTGCAGATTTAGCCTTAACTTTACATACATATTTCTCATGAATTAAAAAATGTATTTGTTTAATTAAAAAATTGATAACAGGTTTCTGTTGTAATAAAATGTAAAAATATCTGCAGCCATTACTTCAGTCTTCAATGTCACATGATCTTTCAGAAGATCATTTATTATTATAAACGTTGAACAGTTTTAGCTGCTTATTATTATTATTATAATTTTTTGGAAATCATGATTCACAGCCATTCAAAAGTTTGGGCTAACATTTTTTTAAAAGAGAAAATAAATGAATACATCTATTTAGTAAAGGTGCACTGAATTGATCAAAAAAGACAGTATGAAATTATTAAATATTATCAAAAAAAATCATATTTATAATAAATGCTGTTCTTTCTTTTAATCAAAGAATCCTGAAAAAAACAACATAGTTTCCAAAATGTGAAGCAGATGCTAAATGTTAAGCAGAACAACTGTGTTTAACATTAATAAGAACAAAATGTTTATTTAGCACCAAATCAACATTTTAGAATAATTTCTGAAAGATCATGTGACACTGAAGGCTGCTGGAAATTCAGCTTTGCGTCACAGAAACAAGTTACATTTAAAAATATATATTACAACAGAAACCAGATCATTTAAATAGTAATAATACTTAACAGTATTACTGTTTTTACTGTATTTTTAATCAAATCAATGCAGCCTTGGTGAGATTAAGATTAATGTTTCTATAATACGCATGACATCACCGTTTTCACGTTTTGTAACCCGTTTTCAAAAGTTAGCATTTTCAGACGCGCAAAACGCCGTTGTTGTGTAAATGAACAGCCAGAACACATACAAATTTTCTGCTTTTAGTTAAAGCGGTTTTGTGTAAACGGCCCCTTAAATACACAGAGGATAATTAACAGAACAGGAAACGGGAAAGAACTAATTAAAAACCATGACGACAAATAATGAACCAGAACACAGGCGAAACAATGACAAAAAAACAAAAACAAACCATGACTCGATAAAAACAAATAAAAACTAAAAACAACGTGACTTTCCAATTACCTTTTTATTTACCACTGGGGTGGGACAGGCCAAAATGACCACTTTAAGGGGACAATACAGAAATCTGTATAAAATGACCGCTGACGGACTGTCCCGTATTAGCATATCTGCCAAGGCAGTACTTTATGTCTTGACACACCCCACGGAAGAGAAGTATGAGGTGAGCAGTTGCTCATTATCTTTTAAAGAGACATGCACCAAAACAGGTCACCATGAACAGAGCTGTTTTTGTGGAGGTAAAAAGGGCGTTGTTTTACACAACCATTGAGGAATTTTAAAGTACGTTACAAACTTGACATGAAAACCCTAAAGAATCATACCAAAGAGTGGAAAATGGGTATCCAATGACCCCTTTAAAGGGTTAATTCACCCAAAAATGACAATTCTGTCATTAATTACTCACCCTCATGTTGTTCCAACCACGTAAGACTTTCGCTCATCTTCGGAACACAAATTAAGATATTTTTGATGAAACCTGAGAGCTGGATCACTCCTCATTTAGTGTGGGCCTCTGATGCGAGTTCCCGAGAGCGCCACGACGCATGCGCGAGAACTGAGAAAATGACGCTTCATTTGACGGGAAAGTGTGAAAGGTAAGCCATTTATTTAATGGCATTGGTAAGGCACTTTTACGCTTTCTCGTTGGTTAATCACGATTCGGACATCCAGGAAATGCACAACTACTTTAAACACTAAATGGAGATTCAACTGCGTCATCTTCTCAGTTCTCGTGCATAAGTCGTGGCTCTCTCATGAACTCACATCTGAGTCACACAGAAGAAAATGAATAATTGAATAAAGTTGTTATTTCAGTTTTTTTGTGCACAAAAATTATTCTCGTCGGCTGACAAACTTAAGGTTGAGCCACTGTAGTCACTTGCAGTATTTTAACAATGTCTTTAATAACTTTTCTGGGCCGGCAGATGCAATTACCTAGCAGCCTATGAAGGAGTGAGCCAGCTCTCAGATTTCATCAAAAATATCGTAATTTGTGTTCTGAAGATGAACAAAAGTCTTACAAAGTTGGAACGACATGGCGTGAGTAAATTACTGACAGAATTTTCATTTTTGGGTGAACTAACCCTTTAAAACTCAATACTTTTCATGGCAAGTCAATTTGTCATAATAATTTCTAAATAATTTTTTCACGACAAGTTGTAAAGGCTTATCTAGCATTTAGGATTTATGCCTTTAATGTTTTTTTTTTAAAGTAATGGCACACCAGAAGGAGAGTGAGGTAGAGTTGATTGCTGACCCCTTACCTCTCTGTCCTCCTCATCAGAAGATTCATCGAAGTCCTCTTCAACATCGGACTCAAAACGAGCAATGGGCACAGTCAGTGTCAGAGGCAAAGAGTTGGTCAAGCCATCTGCCATTTTCCCCTCATCCAGGTGGTTTAAAGCATATAGTTCTAGGTCTCCTTCCACTCCTCCCTCCTTATTGTCAGGAGGCTTCTTTCCTAGAATCTGTCCCACCATACTGGCGACGTAGGCTTTGAGCCAATCTATACCCCTGGTGATGCGACCAATGGCTATCTGAAGGTTGTTCATCTCACCATCGTCATCACCTGCAGACAGGTTATCCCCACTGAAGGAGCTGAGCAGCAGGGCCAGGAACAGATTCAGCACCTGAGAAGAACAGGTAAGAATGAGCTTGGCAGGATATATAGAAGACGTTTCTGTAGCTAGTAGTAGAGCGTGGTGCTACTGCTAACAATGCCAAGATCAAGGGTTTCACCATCAAGTCACTTTGGATCAAAGGTGTTCTACTAAAGATGCTTGGCATGAGGAGTTGAATTTGAGGAAACCACTTGAAACATTTTGCTGTGTTGAGTTATTTCAATTACTTTTGTTTGATTTCATCATTGAAAACAGCTGAAAGTCTGTAAGTTTTGCTAATAAACCTGATTTGCAATGGGGGTTGAATAATTTCGATTACAACTGTACCGAATGCCTGCCATGTTACACGTTAATTGTAATTTATAACAGTTAAGCAAAAAAGTTATCAACTTTATATTTTAAAAAAAATCCAAAAATATGGAAGTGGCCCAAATCAGAATTGAAAAGATCAGAATCCATGTGGTTTGTGATGTTCACACTGTCATGACAAAACCAGCACAGAGTTACATATATGAGCAAAAAAAAAAAAAAAAAAACTAATCAGATTTGGGCCACATTTACCTGCAGTCTCAATGTAGCCTCAGTAATGAAAGCTAGTTTCACAAATAGTTGGTTTTTAAGTTATACACAGGCAGGTTTATCAGGTTAGGCTCTGTTGTAACAAAGTTTCTTTAAGTACTATCTTGTCTGGAAGCCTGAGACAGGGATGCTATATTTAGGATCTAAGCACACTAGATATAGCACATAATAACAGCAGCCATGGCTGTTCTCATTTACACAGGCTGAGAAATATCAATAAAATAAGAGAGATCAGATGGGTATAAATGCAGAATGTTATTGGTTCATCTAAAAAAAACAGGCTTCTTTTATGAGAATTAAGCCATGTAATTTTAACTCCATCCATTTTTCTGATGTCACAGTATGGTTCATTTTGTAATATTACCTATTCCACTGATGCAGTACTTAAAATATTTTTGACACTTCAGGATTTGTGGGTATACTTAAAGCTCCAAAATAAGAATCATTACCAATTTAATTTGCTTAGTCAAGTTACTTAATACTATATTAATCATAACAGTGTCATGATACTATATTAATACCGAGCACACATTATTTGGCACTCAGTCACATCCAAGTGCAAAATGCCTAGACCATTTGACAACATATCAACCTAATGTATGAAATACATCAAGCTTCCCGAGAAACACAGCAGTAGAAGCAGGTGCTGTGATTTTCACATTGCACATCAGAGTTACATGCCAAATGAGGCCACTGATATTTGGTTTCCAGTGTTACCCTCCTCTAGCAAACTTTTTTCATCCAGCCCACTAAACTTAGAGTGCAGATGCAACTCATGCCAGTTCCCCTCTCAATGCTCAATGATTTGTTTTCACTCCATCATGTGGAGTATTCTGCCGATTTTACTTCAGGACCCTCTGTTTTTTCTCAGTAAACCCTTTTAACATACAAATGTAAAAAAGAATTTTAAAAGTTATACATTTAAAGGGATAGTTGGGAAGGAAATTTAAAAATGAAAATTCTGTCAGTGATTACTTACTCTCATGTTGTTCCAACCTCGTAAGACTTTCGTTCATCTTCAGAACACAAATGAAGATATTTTTGATGAAATCTGAGTGCTGGGTCACTCCTCTATAGGCTTCTAAGGGATTGAAACTGGCCGGCCCAAAAGTTATGAAAGACATTGTTACATTTACATTTAGTCATTTAGCAGACGATTTTATCCAAAACGACTTACAACTGAGGACTAAACCAAGCGAGTCATCGTGAAGAGGCAAAAACAACGCAAGTGTTTCCCCTAGGATTTTTTTTCAGCGGGGTGGGGGTGGGGGTGTGAAACTGCTGGTGTTGCGGAGCGGGCATGTTATAGATACGTGGTGTACATTTTTTTATAATCAAAAAGCATGTCTAATTAATTTAAATAATTTATTATGAATCATTAAACTTCTACAACATTTAAAGAAAAATCTATGAACAAAATTTGAGACTATGAAAAATTTTGTTGTGTAAAGACATAAAGCACAAATGTTATCATTTATCAACAATTTTAATCATATGAAATTAAATAAACTGTTTGTCAAATAACATGCTGCACAATGAGCTTTACTGTTAAAATTAAAACATGGAAGAAAAATTGATTATTCCTTAAATTAAGTTTTGATGATAATTTATTTGGATTAGTGTTAGTATTATTACATTGGGACATATCTAAATTCGACTGTACAACAGTGATATATTTCTGTCAAAAACCAAACTTTTATTTTGACGGGTTGCCGTGAAGACCTTTTGCGTTTCTGTGTGTTTATGTCATGATGATAGTTTTTTTCTCAAATGAAGCGGTTAAATGATCATGAAGTGACTTTCAGAGTGGATCTAGAGCCTGGAGAGGAAGTTCATGCATTTGCGTCTTCATATAGGCAAAATAAAAACAGCGCGGGTTTCACACATGCTTCAGTGTGTGTGTGGTAAATGAAAAAGCGCATCGGCTGCACACAGCTCATTCAAAAAGAACATGCAGGATTCATATTTAAATAGTCTTTGTGGTTTTATATTCACACACACTACTCTACATCAGGGGCGTAGGAGCAATTCTGAAGCTGGGGGGAACAGCAAATGCTAGGGGGGTCCGGGGGTATGCCCCCCCCAGGAATTTTTTTTGAAAAATAAACCATTAAATGACACTTTCTGGAGAGTTTTGTGCAAAGAAATAGAGAAATTGAGTCTTACATGATATATGAAAAACTGCAAGTTAAGAGCATATACTTTGCATTGTTCTAGTCTCAACATGGGCCATTTAGCATTTACATTACTGTTAATCAGCCATGTACTGATTAACTCAAATAAATGGTTGATTTGATTGCCATTAACTACAAAATACTAAAAAATAAAATCAATCTATCCCTTGTGGAAAGGTTGCTTGGTAGCTAAAAGTAGGTCTAGCAATTATATTTCAAGTTTTTCACACAGATCAAACACAAATATGCTGACTGAATAGAGTTTATTTTGAGTAGCCAGCTAGCAGTTCTCTTGGCAGTTTGCTGATAATCCGATGTCTGAAGTAAAATGCTCAAAACATCTCCTGAAAAAAATACCAATGTGACGCTGTGCGGAGAAACAGAGCTGAGGCTGGGTCCAAACGCAGTGTAGCTTTATTAAACAAACTTAAAACAAGACACTAGAAGCAAGACTCGAGAGACGTGAAAGCACCAACGCAACACACATAAATTCATTCAACAACCAACAAAGACAGGGCAGAAACACAGGGCTTAAATAATCAAGGACAAACGAGCTAGACAAGATAACAAGGGGGCGTGAGAAATGAGAAACACCTGGGATAAATAATAGACGGGCAATAACTAATAACGAAAACACACAAAATCACTTCGTGACATAGCCTCCCCCCTATGGGCGGCTCCCGACGCCCATACAAACATCAAAAAGTTCAGGAGGGCGGTGAAGCGGAGACAGTCTTGGGGGAGGGACGGAGGGCCAGGCCCGTGCAGGGGAACAGGACCAGGAGGTAGCCAAGGCGGGCCTGGGCCGCAGAGCATGGGCCTACCAGACTGGGCCGGAGACCAAGGCGGAGCAGGACGAGGCGGAGGCCAGGGCGGAGCAGGACGAGGCAGAGGCCAGGGCGGAGCAGGACGAGGCAGAGGCCAGGGCGGAGCAGGACGAGGCAGAGGCCAGGGCGGAGCAGGACGTGAAGGCGGCCAGGGCGGAGCAGGGCGTGATGGCGGCCAGGGCGGAGCAGACTCAGGTGCGGTCCATGTCAGTGCCGCCTCCATGGCCCCCACAGAGTACCTACTGCCCCCCCCCAAAAAATACTTGGGGAAATTCCCGGGAGGAACCTCTGGGTGGTGAACGGGTACAGGAAAGGCCTCCCGGAGCTTGAAGGGTGCAGGCAGAGCGAGGCGCAGAGGCGGGGCCGGCAGAGCGAGGCGCAGAGGCGGGGCCGGCAGGGCGAGGCGCAGAGGCGGGACCGGCAGAGCGAGGCGCAGAGGCGGGCCGGCAGAGCGAGGCGCAGAGGCGGGCCGGCAGAGCGAGGAGCAGAGGCGGGGCCGGCAGGGCGAGGAGTCTGGGCACGCTCACCGGGGCCTGGCGAACCAAACGAGTCCTCCCTCTCCTTCTCCTGCGGCGGCGCGTCACAGGGCTAGACACACTTGCTGGGCTGGACAACTCACTCACTTGAACTGGAGATGCAGCGCTCACTTGAAGAGGAGATGCAGCGCTCACTAGAACTGGAGATGCAGCGCTCACTTGAAGAGGAGATGCAGCGCTCACTTGAAGAGGAGATTCAGCGCTCACTTGAAGAGGAGATTCAGCGCTCACTTGAAGAGGAGATTCAGCGCTCACTTGAAGAGGAGATTCAGCGCTCACTTGAAGAGGAGATTCAGCGCTCACTTGAAGAGGAGATTCACTCACTTGAACTGAAGACTCATCCCTCACTTGAACAGGAGATTCATCCACTTGAACAGGATCACTCACTTGAACTGAAGATTCACTCACTTGAACCGGAGACTCATCCACTTGAACTGGAGATTCATCCACTTGAACTGGAGATTCATCCACTTGAACAGGATCACTCACTTGAACTGAAGATTCACTCACTTGAACCGGAGACTCATCCACTTGAACTGGAGATTCATCCACTTGAACCGGAGATTCATCCACTTGAACCGGAGACTCATCCACTTGAACTGAAGATTCACTCACTTGAACAGAAGACTCAGCCCTCACTTGAACTGAAGATTCACTCACTTGAACCGGAGACTCATCCACTTGAACTGGAGATTCATCCACTTGAACTGGAGATTCATCCACTTGAACAGGAGATTCCCTCGCGGGGCTCACGTGAATCGCGAGTTCGGCTGGGCTGACGTGAAGCGCGGGTTTGGCTGGACCGACGTGAGTCGCGGGCTCGTCAATGCGCACGTGAAGCGCGGGCTCGTCGTGACTGACGTGAACCAGCAGTGAAGACGACGAGGGCTTCGCGGGTAAAGTACACTCGGCAGGTGTCGAGTAGAATAAGCGGGCAGTAGTGAAGAGGTCCTGCAAGGAACAAGCCCGAGCGACATACCCGTCAAGAGTCCAGTTGGCAAGGTCCCGCGGCATCCATCGAGCGATCTCATAATCCAGCCCATTCAGAAACAGGCCCATGAGCTGGATATCATCTAGCGCTCCCAGACTGCTAATGGACAGGAACTCCTTCGCGTACCTTTGGACAGACCGGCCCTCTTGCAAGACTGACGACAGGTATTCTGTCATAGCCCGGTTGCTGACGACTGCTGGACCCATATTGAGGTTGGTTGTTCTGTGAAGCTGTGCGGAGAAACAGAGCTGAGGCTGGGTCCAAACGCAGTGTAGCTTTATTAAACAAACTTAAAACAAGACACTAGAAGCAAGACTCGAGAGACGTGAAAGCACCAACGCAACACACATAAATTCATTCAACAACCAACAAAGACAGGGCAGAAACACAGGGCTTAAATAATCAAGGACAAACGAGCTAGACAAGATAACAAGGGGGCGTGAGAAATGAGAAACACCTGGGATAAATAATAGACGGGCAATAACTAATAACGAAAACACACAAAATCACTTCGTGACAACCAACCAAGTCTTGGTTATTTAATTTTGTTTTAGTCTTATTTCCCTTACCTTGTCAATCAAGGCCAGGGCACTTATTGTACGTTTATGGAACTTTTGCGCACTTCCACATCCCGTGCAACTACGGATCTTCTAGGAACATATTGATGCGTACATTTATCCGTGTCACCTAGATGCGCATGCGTGAGCGGTGCGCGATGCTGCGATCATGTTCGACTGACGGCATAAGACGCCGAATAATACGGCCGTTTTTAAAAATTTAATTATGTGTTTAAAAGTTGCAGAATGGATTAATTGTGAGACTAATCAATGCAAAACAAAATCTCAAAAGACTGCGAAATAGAGGGGGGGGATGTAAATTTTGAAATGTAATGGCTCCTACGCCCCTGCTCTACATAGCGATTTGACTGCTTTCTATATATTCCTCCAAAAAAATTACAAATTCTCTGTTAAACAGTAAATTCAGTTTTATGACTGGATTTCATCAGCATTTTAGGGGGTCACCCGTAAAAAAACAATGGTAGGGGAAACATTGAATGAACAGTTGAATAAAGCTGTTATTTTTTGGGGGGGTTTGTGCACAAAAACTATTCCCGTCGCTTGATAAACTTAAGATTGAGCCACTGTAGTCACTATTCAAACAATGTCTTTAATAACTTTTCTGGGCCGGCAAGTTTCAATCCCTTAGAAGCCCATGGAGGAGTGATCCAGCTCTCAGATTTAATCAAAAATATCTTCATTTGTGTTCCAAAGATGAACGAAAGTCTTACGGGGTTGGAACAACATGAGGGTGAGTAATTACTGACGGAGTTTTAATTTTTTTGTGAACTATATCTCTTTAACATTGGAATTTACATTTAGGATTATGGTATGTTCCTCTGTCTGTTCCCATTGGCATCTATCAATATTATTTTTGCCAATATACGGTAAAGTTTGAAGCACATCCATCAACACTATGACAAGAAAAGACTGGTATGCTTGAGCATTAGAGTTCGATTGAAAGCGACCCATCTATTCAGCGGACTCGGTCAACATGGTTGGTGCGCACCAGGCAGCGTTCACACTTATTCAAATAAACTGCACTAAGAAAGCAATCACCCTAGGGCTCGGTTTAATAAAACCAAACATGCCAGATGTGAACACATGCTAAATTTGCAACTACATACTGCCATTTAAAAGTTAGTGGTCAGTAAGATTTTTTCAAAGAAAGTAGTGATTTTATTCAGCAAGAATTCATTAAATTGATCAAAAGTGTCAGTAAAGATATTTCTAATGTTGGGAACGATTTCTCCTTCAAATAAAATGCTGTTCTTTTGAACTTTCAATTCATCAAATAATTCTGAACAGGGATCCTTATCAGAACAGGGAGCTGAGACATGAATCTTCAGCTTCTATCGATGTGTTTCTTAGCTGTCCAAGTTTGTTTCTTGTGCGCCAAGCCAAGTGCGTCTTAACACACGGCCAAGATCAAAACCCTTGTTTGCAGGCTCCAGTCATACTATGTAAATGGGGGGCAGCACTAAATGTAGCTGTGGCTTGCAATGCCTGTTTGTCCAGAAGACAAGTGCAGTAGAGGGTAAAGAAGTCTGAGTGTGTGTGTGTGTGTGAAATGTATGTTAGCCATGGGTTGTGTTGAGTAATAATATGCTTGCTAGCTCGATAAGACAGGCCATTTCCTTTTCTCTCTATGTATAACCTGAGAGGAAGTTTATTCAGTCAGCAGCTCCAATATGGTAATTATGTGCACAGCTGCTAGCAGCTCATCTGCATCTCCTTGTTCTGTAACAACACATGAAGTTAGCAGGCTAGTTTTCACTTAAAAAGCCAAGTCAAGTCGAATTTATTTGTATAGAGCTTTTCACAACATACATTGATTCAAACCTGCTTTACAATTACCTACTTCCACCAGATCAGCGGTGTCCTTAGCCATTTTCAAGAAACCGCTAAAGACATCTCTTTCGTGAACACTTGACCCAGTAAAACGAACACACTACTGTGTCTACCTTCACCTTAAAAAAATCCTTGCTGCATGCACTGTGCTAAACTAAGTGAGAATTCTCTCAGCACTTATTTTGTTGTTGCCCTTTTGTTGGATTTTGTTGCTTTATGATTGTAAGCTATTGAATAAAAGTGTCTGTTAAATGAATAAGTATTATCTAAATGTCGAGCTGAGTGATAATATAGCTTACATTTTGCGACGACACAAGCAATCAGGCAGATTAGCTATATAGTATGTATCGCTTTTTGAGAATGTACTATGTATGCGGATATAGTTTAAAATGTACCATACAGTGACGTCAACATGAATGTGTAACATTGCATTTTGTTCATCTGTTCATGTCATTATAATTTTGTAATTAATGCTCACAGTCTAAAGCTGTGTTCAAAATCATCCCCTATACACTCATTCAATATTTCATTACTCTATTAATTAGTCCACTTGAAGGAGTGAATGAAAATGAGAGAGCTGATTCAGACACTGAGTGCGCTGGAAGGGCTGCGCTTTTGCATAGTTTGTGCTTGCTGTAGGCTAATTCTGTTTAATAATCATTTGAAACTTAACAACTGGCATCTCCAGTAGTAATGAGAAGATTTATCTTGAATTCTGTTTAGGGCTGCATTTACCTCCACTTTTAGACATACACGTGCAAACTTCCGTAAGCACTGCCCCTTGGGGGAATCCCTGCCAAATTTTGAAGTTTACTTTGGACATCCCCTCAACCCCTCGATTTTGACAAAAGGAGCGAGTAAACTCAATTTGTACTGGCAGATACATAGAAAACAATGCAACACGACTTTGACATCATAGGAATCGTGCTTAATTTTGTCCACCCCACACAACTGTAGTAGTGTACGATATTGGAGTAGTTTAGTGTATTGTTATCATTTTCGTTTGTGTGTGTGTGAGGGTTGGGGTTGCTGTAAATAAGCACCATTGCGGATTCCAAGTGATCAAGGTCTAAGGGCGTTCCATTTAAACACAACATGAGATCCATAAATCTCATGCAACGTTTGCAAAGGACGAACATAAAAAATTGGAAAATAGCTTGCCTTAATTAAACACGTTTTTAATCAATTAAAAAGGAATGTATTCCTGTAACATATACCGTTGTATCCACATTGGAGAAGCGGTTTGGAAAATGGATGGATGAATCAGCTGTGGTGCATTATGGGATTGAGTGTTGCTACGTTTGCACCTCCCGTCCAGATTAAAATGGAAAAAACGAAGACCTAAAATGGAGAAGTTCAAACGCTGCAGCTCCGAAGAGCGTTTTAGTGAAGACGGGACAAAACGGAGGACTTAAGAAACGATGACGCAGAGGCTCACGCACAGCTCTATGATTGGGTATCATCAGTCAGGACGTGTCCTTCCCTGATTCGTCAGTCACCGTTTACACCGGCACGCGCATGCTCAGTGTTGGTGAATGGTCACGTGATCCGCGTTTTCAGTCGTTTTAATGTGGACGGAGATGAATTCTAATACGCAGATAAAACGCTGGTGTGGACGGAGATCGTATTCGTTTTAATTATCCGTTTTTAAACGAAAACGCAGTAGTGTGGACGGGGCCTTAGTATTTTTGTCTGGTTTACCGGTACAATATCTAAACATTCTTAAATCAAGATACATTTTCCTTGAGATGCAAAATGTATAAAAATAAAGTGAGTTTATGCTTAAAACAAGAAAAAAAATGTCAGTAGGGTAAGAAAAAAAACTTATAAAACAAGATTATGTTTCCTTTTCCATTGACAGAATTTTTTTTTCTTGTTTAAAGCAATTTTGTCAGATCTTAAGGCATATTCTCAAGTAAATGTCTCTGAATTTAAAAATATTTAGGTATTTGTATTGGAAAACAAGATAAAAATACTAGGTAAGAAAATATTTTTTGCTAAGTAAGAAAATATTCATAATAACCTTGATTAAGCATTGTAATACGTAAATAAATCTGATTTCAGCATTAATTTCTCATTTAAAGGGATACTACCCTGCAAACCTGTATGAGTTTCTTTCTTCTGCTGAAAAACAAAGCAAGATATTTTGAAGAACGATTGTAACGAGTTGTGGTGCCCATTGACTTCCATAGTATTTTTTTTTCTACTATGTAAGTCAATGGTTCCAAACAACTGTTTGGCTCCAATCATTAATCAAAATATCTTCATTTGTGTTCATCAGAAGAAAGAAACTCATACAGGTTTGCAACAACTTGAGGGTGAGTAAATGATGACAGAATTTTCATTTTTTGATGGAGTATCCCTTTAAGAGACATTTATGAATTTTTCCCATTGAAATTCAGCAAATGGTTGTACACTATCAGCTGCCCTACATATGAAAGTTGAAATGTTACGACTTATTAACACCTGGTTACACAGAGGAATCAGATGCCAACTGATGTACCACCTGAATGTCAACAACAGCCGGCCTGCCATCAGCTGTGCTGAAAATCCTTTGGGTTTTGCTTGGTTGCTATGCTAAAGCTTCAGATCAGGACAGCTTCTGGCGAACAGTTATAAAGATTAACAGCTTAGCAGTGGCAGCAGATGTAATAATAATAATAATAATACTGATGTTCCCTCTCAGTGCAAAGGAAAATAGTACAGTAGCATATTAGAGCAGTGCTGTAGTGAAAGCTTTCTTGCATATGCAATGTCAGAGATACACTGCTGCCATTTTACAGAACACTTCTAAATGATGATTCGCCAAATCAGCAAAGTTCACTGTCAGACTTGATCCTTATCATGTTTGCACAATCTCGCTTGACTTACCACAAGGTTTCCAATGACCATGACCATCATGAAGACAATCAAACACATGTTTGCTCCCGCCACCTCCATGCAGTCCCACATGGTCTCGATCCACTCTCCACACAAGATCCGGAAGACGATGAGAAAAGAGTGGAAGAAGTCGTTCATGTGCCAGCGGGGAAGCTCGCAGTCCTGAGAGATCTTACAAACACAGTCCTTGTAACTCTTGCCAAAGAGCTGCATGCCCACCACGGCGAAGATGAAGACGATGATGGCCAGGACAAGCGTTAGGTTCCCCAGGGCACCGACTGAGTTGCCGATGATCTTGATCAGCATGCTAAGGGTGGGCCAAGATTTAGCGAGTTTGAAGACACGTAGCTACTTCCAGCACATCCGTCAGACAGAGATGGGCACAAACATTCACATAGAGACACAATTACATACAAAGTTAAACCACACACCATAGAGTATTTCAAAAATTGTAACAGGTTAAATAGGATATCAATCACACGAACCATAAAATAATGTAACAGATCGAGGGGTTGAGATTCAGACTTACCAAACGGAAGGACCTAAGAACGGACAATCCCTGAACATTGGCCAGTCCCAACTCTACCAGACTGAGTGTGACAATGATGCTGTCAAAAATGTTCCAGCCCACCTGGAAATAGTAGTAGGGGTCCAAAGCAATAAGCTTGAACACCATTTCAGCTGTGAAGATTCCTGTAAATACCTTAAACAATAAGGTTTAAGCTTCTGTGAGATAACAATGGAAACATAAACGGCCAATTTTAAGGTACACTATGTAGCTTTTGGTGCTCTAGCAGTTAATAAACAAAACTACATGTATATGAATAGTCAGGCAGGTTCTACGGTTGTTGTCCCACTCGCTCTAAAATAGTTTGAATATAAACACTTATTATAGGCGTACAGTAGTCATTCAGGATACGACAAAAACACGGTTTTTAGAAAACAGATTCATGATGGAGTTGCTCATCACATAAATACATTTTGAACAAAAAAGTTACATAGTGTACCTTTAAAGGGATCCTCCACCCAAAAATTAAAAGTTATCATTTAATCAACCCCATGCCACAAAATGAGTGTGAAAACAGTACTATTTTAAACTTTTTAAACAAGCAATCACTTTAGCCAAACTGTCAACAATGGGATGAAATGAGGGTGAGTAAATGATGAGAGAATTTTCATTTTGGGGCAGAGGATCACTTTAATACTATTAATAACCAAAATTAATGACCTGATAATCATGCTTTGCTGATATTAAAGGAGTAGTTCACTTTTAAAAAAACTTTTGCAGATAATTTACTCACCCCCAAGTCATCCAAGATGTCCACGTCTTTCTTTCTTCAGTTGAAAAGAAATTTGATGAAAAGGTTTTTGATGGAAATATTCCAGGATTTTTCTCCATATAATAGACTTCATTGGAAACCAAATGGTTCAAGGTCCAAATGAGAGTTTCAGCGCAGATTCAAAGTGCTTTAAACGACACCAGACGATGAATAAGGGTCTTATCTAGGGCTCTTCTAGTCATGACTCGAAAAAAGATTAGTTCATACAGTAGGAGAGTCACAAACGCTCATCAAAGAACAGAGCAAGGCGATCATTTGAGCTTATAAAACTTTAACTTTTTGTATTTATTTTTTAAAGGACCGATCGTTTCACTAGATAAGACCTTTATTCATTGTCTGGTGTCGTTTAAAGCCCTTTGAATCTGCACTGAAACTCTCATTTGGACCGTTTGGTTCCCAATGAAGTCCATTTTATGGAGAAAATCCTGGAATATTTTCATCAAACCTTCATTTCTTTTCGACTGAAGAAAGAAAGACGTGGACATCTTGGATGACACAGGGGTGAGTAAATTATCAGCAAAAGTTTTTTTTAAAGTGAACTAATCCTTCAACAATCGCTTTGTCCTGATGCTAAAGCCTACATTTAAATGACTTTACTAAAATAGGAAAGCTTTTGTGTAGAGCTGTGCAAAGATGTCTGAGTTCTCAGGCAGGCCAGAAAGGGAAGATACACACATTCAACCTATTACAGTTTCTGTTCACAGTGATTCTGATCTTATTGATTTAAGGTTCCATGCGAGTTTGAGTTGCAAAAAATGCTGGTCAACCAGCATGACCCTGGTTAAGCTAGTTAAGATGACTGGTATAGGGACATCAGCACAGGGACCAGCATCCAAAACACAGGTATGCTTTATGATATATGCTCCATCTGACATACAGTATGCATAGATTATCAGGTACAGAGTTTTGACAGTAATCCAGAAGTATTGATGTAACACTTACCAAGTTGCCCACTGAGAGAACATGTTCGAAATCCGTACTCATGGGGTAGTGCTCCATGGCCATGAAAAGTGTATTGAGCACAATGCAGATGGTGATACCTAGATCAACAAATGGGTCCATCACTACAAAATGAACCCAATTCTTAAAGATGACCCAGGGGGCCCAGCAGTCCCATTTAAGGAAAATATCAGCGAATTTATACCAGCCCGGGGGACAAGGCCTTTGAGCATCTTCCAAATCTGGTGAGACAAAGAAACATAGGAAAAGATATTGAAAATGTTTTTTTTTTTTCATCTACAGTGAGTGGTAATAGCATTGAGAGCAATGAATGAACACCAGAAGATTGACAGCAACAAACTCTGCCAGTCTTAAGTCAGTCCATGGCTCTGAAATAGCCCAAAGATTAGCACCACTCTGATTAAGTTAACAGGTTTTTTCTCTACACATAATGTGACCTTTGCTTGGTAAAAATGTCTAGCTCCAGACAATAGACACACTAAAACAGTTCTGTCACACCACGGCACACTAATCTAAACAATTTTACTTTATATTAAAATTCAAGAACATAGAGCCTCATTTATAAAAAGTGTATGGATTCACATCTTTACAGCTCCACAGCTTTTTTGGGGGTAAATATTATCCAAAACACATTTTTGAGATAATACATAACCAAACAGTGTTCAAAATTATCTGCTTGCCTTCGCTCGATTCAAAACAGTAAGCTTGTAATGATGTTTTTAATTCCAGTGGTACTGGTGGATTTCCCCGGGAGATTCAAGTGTGTCTTTGCGTCATTACGCCACATCTGTACACATAAAGAAGGAGTCTCGGCTAGTAGGCTATATTGCGTGTGAGGATGTTGGAGGTTGAGATCAATTTGATGGCGGATCCAGAAAGGTTCAAACGACAATCACCAGTGACAATAGATTCACCCGCTGTAAAATGCAGTGAGTGAGTGACTAACTTACAGTTAAAAAAGAGACTGCAATCGGACCCATGCGAAAACGAAGGACATTACATGTAGTCAATGCTGACGTTGTTAACATTAACAATTTGAAAACAAAGTATAATTTGGTTTTGCGTGATATCATAAGCGATTTTTAGATTTAATCAGCGCAATTTACTGCAATGTCAGAACCAGAACAAAAGTTGCTTACTTGTTCAGATGGCATTTTCCAGTGAAAATTATGTTGGTCATAATTCCAAAACGAATAAGCGGTGATTCTGAATGCCAGTATCCACACCGGCGCGGTGACTGACAATCACAGTCTCCTCAAACATTGTGTTCATCCGCGCTGTGTCGTGTCGAGGGTGTCGAAGAACAACTCACGTTAAGTTGATAATTCCGCGAATGACTGCAATTGCAGATTTTGAACAGAGATGGCGACAATGGACTGCAACTTTAAGAGAGGCATTCGCATGTTTTTGTGTGTACGTTCTTTCTCTGAATCACACATACGCACATTGGAGAAATAATCGAAAAATCAAAAGTAGGACAGTGTTCACGCAACATTTCATAAATGAAGCCCCTAGAAAATGCCTGTGCTTTTTAGCATGTCTTTGATGTTTAACCAGATCATTACAGAATGTCTTGCAAACCATACTGTATTACATGGTTATAAATGTATTAATTTGCTGAGCCTGTGCAATGATGGTAATAATAATAAATTGAAAGCACAATTTTCTTTACTTTTGCATAACAAACCATTTTGGTACTGTGTTGGGACACCACTTGATGTTCAACATAAAGCCCTGACATCTGGAGAAGCACAATAAATAAAAAAATTCTAAAGGCTTCTAGACATGCTCCTCAGTGACAATAGCTCCTTAATGAGGTATCCGACGAAACATCCTTTTAATTGGCAGTTAATAAACTCTCAAGGAGTTTCTTCAAGCTATACCCTCCATCGTGGCAGTGAGCACACTGACGGCACTAGCTGTTCTCTTGGAGAGCTTAGGCTGGTCCAGGTAATCCATGCTGTGTTTGGAGCTCATGGACTTGTCATCCTCTTCAGGCGGATCACTTGTGAATTTCTCTTGTGATAACTGGAGGATAAATGAAACAGTATGCATGTCAAAACAGATGTCAAATAAAAGCTTTTTCAACAATCTAGAGTGAAGAGATTTGACCCAAAAATTGACGTTCTGTCATCATTTACTCAGCCTCATTTTTCAGTCCCAAAATACTATATTTATTTTTAAATAATTGAGAAACAATTTAAGTCATATTAGACATGTACTTTGTAAAGCAGCACGATTCTGGATAAATTGAGAACCTTTTGTGCGTCATATGAGACCGCGATTTTCCCAAGATTTGGAACAAACAACTAAACAAAATAACGTAATTTACTAGAGGTTCTGACAAAATGTTAATTAAACTGAATTGTTTTTTAAAAAAAACTCAATTTAAACAAATGATTCAATGACTCACTCATAAATACTTCATTACTGGATAAATCAGCGTTTTTGAAGGAATCTTTTTTGAATGAATGATACATTTATTAACAGTCAATTGTTGCCACCTGGTATAACTGTTTTCTGAAGTGCCAAGTTCCTTTTAAAAGTTAATTTGCACTATTTTAATCACCTCTGTAGACATCAGTGTTTTCATCCGAACTATAAACTTTTATCTCAGGACTTCTGTGATGATAAGAATATTGCAGTGGTGGAGGAAGTACTGAATCTCAGTACTTAAGTAAAAGTATAAATAACCAGATAAACATTTACTTTGGTAAAAGTAGAAGTAACAAAATGACAACCATATTTAAGTAAAAAGTAAAAGGTACCTGAGATTTAAATGTACTTTAAGTATTAAAAGTAAAAGTACTTGCATAACAATTTATTCTCTTAATGTCTATTTTCTAATGATTAATAAAACATTTAATTGTAACTCATTCAACCTAATACTCCTATAATGATGTTCAATAATGATGGAAAAAAATTGTCGTCACCATTTCTGAAACAAGCTTGCAATTAGGCAATAGTACACATCATTCTCATCCTTACTATATGTTAATAACTATGTTTGGTAGTAAACGCCATTCATTTATGGTGTAATTCTAAACCTCTTGGCTTGCCATAATCCTAACCAAACGTATATTACACACGGTGCGTTTCCTATGCACGTAAAAACTAATTTTCGCGTATAAATTGCACGATAAACGCACTGCGTGCGAGACACATTTAGTGTGACCGGGTTGATATATCTATGGCAACCAAACGTGCAACGGACGGATGGTCAGATTACGTTTTGGCAGGGGAAAAACTCATAAGAAAATGTAATGAAAATGTAACAGAAGTTGTAGAAATGTAGTGGAGTAGAAAGTAGAATAATTGCTGCAAAATGTAATGAAGTAAAAGTAAAACGTATGCACTATTTATTCTACTTAAGTAAAGATACGTGAAAGATACTTTTAAGTCTACTTGAAATTGTAATGGAATAAAAAGTATTATTTTTACAATGTAAAATTGTAAACATATTTTTTAAATACTCCTGATCTGAAAGCTTTCCTTCACCTCTCTGTCAGAGGAGACTCTGTTGATGACGAGGCGAGGCACAATCCGGCCATTACAGTCCTTTATGGCATCATCGCCGTCAAGACTGTGCAGGGAACCAGTCCTATTTGACCCTCGACTTTGAGTTGTCTGGCTGGCCAGAGATGCTTTACTGCCTTCCTGTAATTTGTGATATCAATAAACCACTATATAACAACATATCAGTGTGATATGTATCAATATGACGTGCATCAACAAGTTTTGATGTGCATTACACATTAGCAACTGAATCTGTTCATTTTAAAGAACGTAACCATATTTGAATGTGAAATCATTATGGTAGTCACCTGACCTCTTGGTTCCTGAGCTGCTCTAGCAATCTTTGAAACTTCTCTTCTTTCTCAATGGCCTCAGCCAAGGTGGCCGCATTCTGCTCATCATATGCCATCGCAACCACAGCCAAGATCAGATTGATGAGGTAGAAAGAGCCCAGGAAGATGACCACCACAAAGAAGATCATGTAGGTCTTCCCAGCAGCACGAAGGGTCTAAATCAGATAGAAAAGATGGAATTTTAATTCGCTTACGCTACTGTATTCCAACAGATGAACAGACATAAAAACAACTACTGTGGTTAACGGACCAACTGGAAGAGATTCTCCCAATAGTCCTGAGTCATGACTCTGAAGAGGGCAAGAAAGGCCCAGCCAAAGTTGTCATAGCTGGTGTAGCCATAATTTGGGTTTCGTCCAGCCTTCATACAAGTGTATCCTTCAGGGCACTTCCTATCAAAACATCAGACAACAAATGTCAAACATAAATCTGTATTGCCTTTATGTGGCATTACAATTTGCTATCAGACATGAATGAAAGCACTTGATATTATAGACAGCCTATATTAAATTACAAGCATTTTCAATTACCGCTAAATAGGAATGAAAACACACTTACCCAGCATCAGAGCTGTTACCACATATTAAAGCATCCAAACTTTCTTCCAAAAAGTATTGGTTTTCTGAAAAGTATAACAAGTATACCAATTTTATAGTAGACAAATGGTACATTTGTCAAGTCATGTCGAAACAGTGACTTGCAAAAAGAATCATTATATATTACTAATATTTCACACATTTTGTCTCACAACACAGCTCAAATTACAATAAAAACAGCACAACACAGCTGTAAAAAATGTATACCAAAACCATTCTGATACTTTTCACATTTACAAAATTATTATTATCATTATTATTGTCCTGGAATTACAAGTACTAATCGTAGTTGAGTTAAAAATTGGAAATAACCTTGATCTGAATTCACCTTCATTGTTTATGTATGCTTTGAAATCGAAAGTATCTGTGACGTTGAGAGTGGTGTCATTGGCCATGGTGGAATTGTAGACATCAAAGATGGTGCTGTTGGGAATGGGCCAACGGATGCACTTCTGACGCAGATTTCCCATGAACAGCTGCAGGCCAATGAGGGCAAATACAGCCAGTGCAAAGACAGTCAAAATCATTACATCTACCATCTTCTTGACTGACTGAATCAAAGCCCCGACAATGGTTTTCAAACCTGGGCGGAAAGTACAAGGAGAGATTGAAACAAAATAACAATTAACCTTTTTGGTGTACATTATGCATTTTTCAGACTTAGGGTGGGGGAAAAAATGCAATGCAAAGGTGTAATCATCAAAACCAAAAGTGTAAATAAATTGAGTTGCATCCAAAGACATTAAAAAAATACAATTTAAAACATTTGCGCTTGTGTGGTTTCGTGCTTTTCATTTGTGTGTGCCTTATAAAGAATTGTAGCGTTACATACCAGGGATAACTGTGATTGTTTTGAGAGCTCGAAGCACACGAAACGTCCTCAGTGCTGACACATTACCAAGGTCTACAAACTCTGTGATGTACCTAGAAATCAAACCAAACCACAAATCAGTGTCAAATAGGCACAACAGACAACACCAGCAACATTATGACTGAAATAAACAAAACATGACATTTATATGGTGCTTTTGCATCCTTTTTCAGTCCAACATTTTTTTTAGTAACACTTTATTTTAAGGTGACGTATTTACACGTTCTATAGTAATAACAGTAAATTATGCATAATTACAAGAAACTAATCCTAAACAAAACACTAACCATAACCCAGTAAGTACATATAGTTAATTAATATTACTCTGTACTTATTTGAGTAAGTACAATGTAACTAACTACATCACCTTAAAATAAAGGGGTTTCTTGGAATCAACAGGCTTTAGCATCTCATATTTGGTTAAACATTATTTTACATAGTGTATACTTATAGTTACCAAAGAAAGCACTTTAATATAAGGTGACTACATGGGTTAAGGTTAGGTTTATGTGTTAGGTTCAGGGTTAGTACCTAGTTATAACCCAGTTATGGTAATTGTAAACTGTAAGTGTAAAATTAAGTGCTACTCTTATTTTTTATTCCACAGTAATATTAGTATAAATAAAGTTGTACTGATTTAGAAAGATACAATTTCAAGATTCAAAAGATATTATTCCTCTAATCATTTCTTTGTGTTAGCTGTTCCTGGCAGTGGAAAGTGATTGGTTTTTATATGTTTTATATTTAGAACTGTCAACCAATGTGGCCAAGTGGAAGCATTAGCTGACAGTCACTGAGAAGGTGTCTGAAAGATACATTGCAAAACATTAGATCAAAGAAACACTCTTAATACCAGTTGTGTGTGTGTGTGTATAATTCAATCACTAGCTTATATATGTGTGTGTATTGAAGTTAATGTATATATGTGAAATGAAATACTCACGCCATGCTAATCACCATGAAATCAAGCCAGTTCCATGGATCACGTAGGAATGTGAAAGGTCCTATGCAGAAGCCTCGTGACAAAAGTTTGATTGTTGCTTCAAAGGTATATATACCAGTAAAAACATACCTACAATAACAAATAAGTAAACAGAAATAGATACGTTTCTTGTGAATTCATTAATTATCATAAGAAGGTGTTTCAGAGTCACAATTATATAACGCTAGTATTAATACTGAACTATACAACATGTTTAGGATATATTTAAGATACAAATATTAAAAAATGAAATATAAATAAATAAACCACCAATAAATGTGTTGATATTTCATAAAGTTGTTTTATTTGCTGTCCAATCTTTCATTTCTCCAAAATTATTTGAGAATTCTGCTAGAACTAAAAATGTGTGTGTTGACACACAAGGCAAATCTTACTCGACTGTTTTACTCCAGGCTGGAGGGTTACTCATTGTCATGAACACGCAGTTGGAAAGGATGGTGATCATGATGAACATACTAAAATATTTGAAGCAAAGTCAAGGTAAATATGACAAACAACTCTGTATTACTGTATCAATCACAACAAAATGATGATTGTTATCAAAATGATGGCTTGAGAAGGATATGAATGTATAAGAATTTTGATGGCTCCTCTTCTGACAAGACTAAAAGGACTGATACAAAGCAATGCTGGTTCAGCTGAAAATCTGTAGATTGTGTTTCCCTTGCTTATGACAATAAACGTCTGCAAATGAGAAAGAGGTTAACACAAAGGCAACTTGAAAATCATTTATAGACACTATGGGTGGGTGATATACCACTAGACATGATTAACCGGTAGGAGTTTGTCAACCGGTAGAGATTTTGGACAAATAACTCTGAGCACATTTACACTGATAATTTACATAAATTAGTTTCTGATTTACCAGTTTACAAACAAATCAATAACCTTGCAATGCAAGTAAACCACGTTTACAAGACTATTAAAAACTGGTTATTTCCAGATAGTGGTGACTTCAAAATGTAAGCATATTACACTCAGAGTATTCTATGTATTATGGGAGTGTGAAGCTAAATAATGGGAACATGAAGCCGCTGCTCATAAAATGCGTGAGTGTTTTTTTGCAGACTAACTGGGCTTGAACTGGTAAATACACATACTTATGTGTCAACGTGACCATGTCTTTGCAGGTAAACACAGTCATTTATGTCATTTATGAAACTCTCTGCTCTTCAAATAATCACTTTTGTATCTTTCAAAAGAATAAATGTATATTTAATTTATACAGTGAAGACTATGCAGTGTTTTTTTTATACATTTGATTACTTTATACAAATTATGTACTAATTCGATTCTTTGTTCTTTCTTTATCACTGTTTATTTAACAGTTCATTGTGTTGTTTTACAAACCAGTTTATAATTTGATTCGTTTTCAGCTGTTCCCTAATTAGTTATCTTTGTTTTCTAACAGTATACAGTATATCTGCCTGTGTTTTCAGTCTTGTTGGTTCTCGTTTATGCTATCGTTATTAAAATCTTTTCAGCATTAGTCGTCTTCATCGTGCTCTTTCACACACCACTCAGCAGAGAGTGACAACTTTCTTTTCTTCAGTAAGCTTGAGCTTTTTTTTATTTATTTTTTTTATATTCAATGGAATCAAAACATTTTATATAAAAAAAAGCCTTATTTAAAGCAAAAACAACTATATCGTGATGTATATCGTTACTCATACTGTGATTTTAGATTTTGGTCATATCGCCCACCCCAGACAAACACAGGTTTAGGTTTAAAAAAAGGGCAATCTATTTAACATTTATGGGTGTGAGACTGACTTTCTGTGCTTTATAGAAGGGGTCTAGATCCTCCAGAGGCGTGTTGAGGAGATCCTTCGATGGTTCACCATAGATCATGGGCAGACAATTTCCTGCCTCCAGATCATTGCTCGGTGCCAGTGGTTCCTCCTCATCTCCGTCTACTTCCTCCCTGGTGCTCCTCTCCTGGATGAGCCTTTCGATCTCCGCCAGCGACTCTGGGGTGAATTTGCGTAACGTGTATGAGCCTGTGCGAGGGACAAGGCTTGCCATCTTGGCATCGCGAAGAGATACCACCTCAACGGGGAATCTCTACACCAAGCTCCCTAAAGAAAGAGAGGAATTTTAATTATGATATACAGTATGTTACCATGGACTTCATATATGGAAGTTGTATTATGTGTAAGTGCATTTTGAGGAAAATTTTAATTAAAATAAATAACTTTCTCCATTTCAAAGCTGGCTTGCATTTGACTTCTGCGGGTGTATAGCAAGAGATTCAAAAAATGCAAAAGCATTTTATTCAGAGTCAAATATCTATAAGAAGCCTATTTAGCACTTTATACAATACATTATACAATGTTAATGTTATAAAATGTATCAATTATGAAACAAATTTAAGCTGTAAACCAGCTCTACAGAAGATACAAGGGTCCATATCCAGCTCAAGTTAGTTGTTTCAATTAAGTTCAGTAACTAAATAAGTGACAAGAAGTGTAAAAATTGCAAATGATGTCATATGGTTTGACTTGTACATGAACCCCAAAGAACACCAACCAAACACATTAAAATCTGATGTCTTGGGTGTGAACCAAAAATCTAAAAATAAAATTTTGATTTTCATGCACTAAATTACAAGTTTTTTGGGGGCGTTCATGACTAAACTTGTATGGGTGTGCATTCTCTTGTCTGGGACCGAGTTTCCTCTCACTGACATCCTTGTTTAATAACATCTCCTTGTGGTCATTGATACAACTGCAAAACCCTCAGTCATGGCTGTTAAATATGCATGATATCAAAACATCATAAGCCTACACAAAATGTATAAGATGTGCATTATTAAATGGTAAAAAACTTAAGATAGGTTTTGGAAACAAATTTCATACAGAATGGAAAAGACAGAAAGGAAATAATGAAGCAGTGAGAAATATTGGGCTCAGACTCAAGGGGTAAAAAAACCTTGCACATTTTATTCAACACCCCCAAACTGAGCAAATGTATGTAATCAAAGCTCTGTAGTTTTAATTGTGAGGGGAAAAAACATATAATGCAATGCAATACAATAATGAGAGATGAACAAAAAAACGTTCCTCAAAAGCCATTTGATAATTAAAAAACGAATAAAAGCTTCTTCAGTCCAGTAAATTTTCATCTTAAAATATTACACGCAATATAGAAGTTATTCTCACGTTTACTAAAATGTGATTTTACAGTGAAAAAAAAACACACAAATAAACACGAGTACCTGAACTGAATTCTGTGCAATTTCTGTGAATAATAATAGTGAATAATGGTTACTTAGTAAAAACTAATAACGAAACTATAAATCAGACAAAAGAAGGAAGTAGTAGATGTAAAACAGTTTTTTCAGCAAAGCTGATAATTTAGAGGCCTTAGAAATCTGCATATCAAATATGATACAGGATTCTATTTAACAAGGTTAAAGGGTTAGTTAGTTCACCCAAAAATGAAAATTATGTAATTAACGACTCACCCTTATGTCGTTCCAAGTCTGTAAAACCTCCGTTCATCTTCGGAACACAGTTTAAGATATTTTAGATTTAGTCCGAGAGCAGCGTCTTACGTCAGCAGCATCACTGAACGCGGATTGACAACAGAACCGGAAGACAATACAATACTGAATAAAGTCGTAGTTTTTGTTATTTTTGGACCAAAATGTATTTTCAATGCTTCAAAACATTCTAACTAACCCACTGATGTCACATGGACTACTTTGATGATGTCTTTATTTCCTTTCTGGACAAGAACAGTATACCATCCATTTTTAATGGAGGGACAGAAAGCTCTCGGACTAAATCTAAAATATCTTAAAATGTGTTCCAAAGATGAACGGAGGTCTTACAGGCTTGGAATGACATGAGGGAATGACATTTAAGACCCGGCTTTGATATCAGAATAGTTGTGAATTTAAAGGTGCCCTAGAATGTGAAATTGAATTTATTTTGGCATAGTTAAATAACAAGAGTTCAGTACATGGACATGAAATACAGTTAGTCTCAAACACCATTGTTTTCTCCTTCTTACCTATATCTCATTTTTGAAAAACACCCCTGAAAAATAGGCGAATCTCTACATAACACAGTCGGGATCAAATATGTCCGACTCCAAACATTTGCAAATGCCAGCCCATGCAGAGCTGCGCAGCCGTAACACAGTCTCATCCCAAAAAGTCATATAAAAGTCAGTTATATGACGTCTTGGGATGAGACCGGGTTGGCAGCCGAAGCATGGCAGTTGCTCAGTGTTCGGATGTACACATGAACAGAAAAGTATTTTTTAGTTCCTTCATCCAAGCCTCTGAAGAAACAATGGATTAATTTTACTTTCTCTGGAAATTTCCAAACATTTCGACTGACGATTATTTCCTCAACTTGGGTCAAGAGCTCGCCTCGGCTCGAGCTACCAGTACACTTTCTGATGTGCAATTGTTGTTCCAGTTCAGACAGGTAATCTTTCTCTCAAAATCATTCAATACTGTTTATGCATCAGTAAGTCAAGCCAGTGACTAAAATATGAACTTCACATTCTTTTAGTAGGATGAAAAAAAAACTATTTAAATTGTGAATAAAATTAAATATAGAAAGTGCTCAAAGAACAATCTTTCCACACAGCTCGAGTTTATCTGGACACTTGCTAAACTCGTGATTAATTCAATGACGGACGTTACACTGCACAACAAAGCTCTTGCTGTATTTGCATCATCGTGTCTGCATTGGTGAAAGCATTAGAGAGTGCAGAAACTGCGTTACACTGACAAGATCTTCATTCTGGCGATCGACAGACTGTCCTCTGCTTTCGCAAAGCTCATCACAGCAACATTTAATGTGATGTGAATAGATTTAAATACTTCAAAAACATCTCACGATTCGTTAATCACGATAGCTGTAAAAGTAAAAACGTATAATAGCTGTAGTAAAATTATTTGAGAGAGTTTCACATGTAATGTATAGCTATTTCATATGCAAGCATGTCAGCCAATCACAGCAGAGGCCGGTTACACAGCAGACACGCCCCTTGAAACAGAGCGTTCAAATCAGAGGCTAAAATCAGGCAAGGAAAAATGCGTTGGTAATACTTTACAATAAGGGTGCACTAATATGCATTAATTCATGCTTAACTAATGCACAGATAATCATGAGTTAATGTATAACTAATGAAGAACTAAACCATTAATTAATGATTGCTGCATCAGCAACTAATAAAGAGTCTATGATTAATAGATTAAGTAATACATGAATTGTTAATTCATTGTGTCGTTGTGTATTAATTCCTTAATAACATATTTTATTAAGTAATAGTGTAAATTAATGTGTTAATTACCACAATTAGTCAAAGCTATGCACTTCAACTTCCAGTTGTCTGCTTTAATTAATCATTAGCTAATATTTGCAAACGTATCATTACGTTATGACTTTACTTGTTGGGGCACATCATTATTAACTAGTCATTTAGTAATTGTAGTAATTTGCACATGACTTTGCACTAACAATTAAGTAATTTATCATGTATTAATGCATATTAGTGTAGCTGTCATATTATCTGGAAGTTGAAATACAAGGCTTTGGCTCATTCTGGTAATTAACATATTAATTAACACTATTAGTTAAAAAATGAGTTATTATGGAATTAATCCACAATTACATATTTAATTAATAGCAATTAATGTATAAACTAATACATTAACCTTACAGACTCTTAATTAGTTCCTAATGTGGCAATCATAAATGAATAGCTTAGATAATCATTAGTTACACATTAATTCAGTATTATCTGTGCATTAGTTAAGCATGAATTAATGCTTATTAGTGCACCCGCATTGTAAAGTGTTACCAATGCCTTTTATTTTTAAATTATGACTATTATTGATCTAAAAAACATAACAACATTATAAGGGCAACCCAGGAAACATTATAAAATAATTTAAAAAAATATTCTAGGGCACATTTAAAGGGGTGGTGTAATGCCCTTTTCACAAGATGTCAAATAAGTATTTGATGTCCCCAGAGTGTGTATGTGACGTTTTTGTGTCTTTCCCTTTCAATGCAAATGAGCTGCTGCTCCTGCACAGAGGGCGGAGCTACAACTACAGCTATTGTTGTAAAGTTATTAATACTTCACTTTCCACTGGGACCGTTCCAAACTTGTATAAACAGGCAGTGATAAGTCCCATTTTAAAAAAGCCCAATTTGGACCCTGCGGAGCCTTGTAACTATAGGCCAATATCAAAATTGCCTTTTATCTCAAAAGTCATGGAGAAGGTAGTAGCTGAGCAGTTGACAGCTTTTCTAAGTAACAATGAACTTTTGGAGAAATATCAATCTGGTTTCAGAAAGATGCACTCTACTGAGACTGCTCTCCTCAAAGTATCTAATGATGTACACATGGCTGCTGATTCTGGAAGGTACTCAGTATTGGTTCTATTGGATTTATCATCAGCGTTTGATACAGTGGCCCACAAAATGCTGTTGAATAGATTAGAAAAAGAGTTTGGTATCGCTGGGTCTGTGTTAAAGTGGTTTTCCTCTTACTTGAGTGACAGAACTTTTTCTGTATATGTAAATAATATACTGTCTGAAACCACTCCATTCTTGTATGGAGTTCCACAGGGGTCTGTTCTAGGGCCGCTTTTGTTTATACTGTACATTACCCCTTTGGGAAAAATTTTGAGCCATTTTAACAATGTGTCATACCATTTTTATGCGGATGACACACAGTTGTATTGCTCGTTCAATGACTCTGAGTTCAACAAACTTACAGATTTATTGGAATGTTTTTCTAAAGTTAAATCGTGGCTGGCTAGAAACTGTCTTCAATTAAATTCAGAAAAGACTGAAACCATAATTGTTGCCCCAAACAATAAAATACCATCCATTCTTCAAAACCTTGGTTCTCTGAGCTCCTCTGTCCAGTCGAGCATCAGAAACCTGGGTGTCTGGTTTGACCAGTCAATGTCTTTGGATTGCCATTCTAGACTTTTGGTCAGAAACTGTTTTTATCACCTAAGAAATATTGCGAAACTGAGGGCAATTTTATCAGACTCTGACCTCGAAATGGTTATCCATGCTTTTATTTCTTCACGGTTAGATTACTGTAACTCTCTTTTTACTTTTTGTAACAAATCTACTTTAAATCGCCTTCAAATGGTTCAAAATGCTGCGGCAAGGCTCCTAACAAGATCTGGCAGGAGGACACACATTACACCCATTTTATCCTCCTTACACTGGCTCCCCATCAAATTACGTATTGATTTTAAAATATTAGTCTTAACTTTTAGAGCTTTACACGGTCAGGCCCCTCATTACATTGCTGATATGTTATGCACATACTCCCCAGGCCGTGCACTTCGTTCCTCAGGCCAGAGTCTGTTAATGGTTCCAAAGACTCGCTATAAAACCCGGGGAGACCTGTCCTTTCAGGTTGTAGCCCCCAGTTTGTGGAACGCCTTGCCTTTGCTCCTCCGTGTGACCGACTCGATCGATTATTTTAAAAGGCATCTTAAGACACTTTTATTTAGACAAGCATTTAGTTAACTGGGTTTTATTTTGGGCTTTTCAATGTTTGAAATGTTGAAATTTTACTGATTATATACTGTTTTATTTTGTGGCTGCACTTTGTAAAGCACTTTGTGATTTTTTATCTGTGAAAAGTGCTCTATAAATAAACTTTACTTACTTACTTACTTACTTACTTACAACAGCTTGTGTCCTGAAATTTTAGTCTTTTGTTTTAACCAAAAGTCAAACAAAGATGGATTTAAAAAGTTGATGAATTTATGTAGCTTATGTGTAGTTATCTTCTCGTCGTTGATTAGCATATTCTGTCTTGATAATCTATAAATCACATTCTTGGGGGCAGGGTTGTAAATTTTAGGGTTTGTGATGTCACTAACCCGAGAAAAATGTCTTGTAGTCCCTATCAGCCGTTTAAAGCAATTTCTTTAAAAGAAATTATCTCCCTTTGCTTTGAACTTTGTGCGTTGAAACTTTGCAGATTATGCTCAAATGGCAACATTACACACTAACTGCAGTTAAAAAAGTGAAATCATAATCAACCACCCCTTTAACCCATGGTAGAGAGTTCTGCTATTATTGTGCGGTGCTGAGAGTCACTTCAGGTCACATAATTTAATGATCATAAAGTATCTCAGAACAATAAGTGTACACCACTGAGGTTTGAAATGTCAGTTAAGATGACTGTGACTGCCAAGGAAAGGCTACATTACAAGCTGACCTTGAAGACGTACACTTGGCAGACTGATACTCCCTCTAGTCTAAGACATGAGCCGCGACCAGTCGAACCTCCAGTCTGTCACACTCCACCTGTGAGATCCCACCCTTGAGACTGAAGCATGAGGCAACCCAAATAAATGTGCCAAAGCAATGACAAAGTGTGTCAGACTTGCTTGGGAGCGACAGCAAGACACTTTCCCACAGTACCAAAGAGAACCAAATATTTCTTTAGATAGAACATCATATTACTTATTAATTTAGCAGACACAGTAACCCCAGCCAACTCCCATAGATCATGATGAGTTCGCAGAGACAGTCAGTGGCTGTCC
Organism: Pimephales promelas; assembly: GCF_016745375.1. The sequence continues at coordinate 9,604,165 of NW_024121310.1, read as the reverse complement.
ACTACTAACGAGAAGTGTGTCAGGCCGCCATTTTGTATCTTTTGTATCACTATAAGGGTAACACATTACAATAAGGTACCTTAGTACTTAGTTAAAGTTAATTACTAATAAGTTGCATCTGTCATTATTTAATGGACCTGAGCTGACATGAACTATAATAGCCATGTGACAGTATCAAATTTTCATATGACGATAATTCCCAAAGCTTTTATCACTGTACTTGAATTGAGTTACAAACAATATAAAGTAAACAAATATTTCAAAGAGATTATACTGCAAAAGAACTATAGAGAACAATAGATAACACTTTACAATAAGGTCCCATTAGTTATTTAATGTTACTTAATACTTTAACTAACATTAACAATGAGTTGTTACACTATTTTAAGGTGTCATTGTTACAGTGATAGGGTTAGGATTATAAATAGAGTTTGGTTTAGGGTCAGTTGCATATAATTATGCATAATTTATCATTATTCCTATAGTAAGTACAAGGAACATGTAACAAGGACAATGTAAAATAAAGTGTTACCCTTTATTTTACAATACTGTAGCTACATTTGTTACAGTATTTTTTTGTTAACATTGGTTAATAAAAACACAACTGTTCTTTGTTAGTTCATGTTAACTCAATTAACATTAACAGATACAACTTTGATTTTAATAATGTATTAGAAAATGTTGAAATTAACAAAGTTAATATTCAATTAATGTTAAATAATCTGTCCTTATTGTAAAGTGTTATCAAAATTTGTAAAGAACAATACACAGCCTTGATAATTAATTCTGTAATGCACATATTTTACTACATATTTCTGAATTGTTTAGGTTTAGTGGAAATGAAGTTTGCCTTTGTAGGGCAGCATGTACAATTACATAGGCACAAGTGGAAAGCACAAACACATACGTACACGTATATACAGGGCAACGGGGGCTGGGAGACTTACTCTCTGTATCACTCTAATACACATGCGTACCACGCAAACACTGATATGGTTGCTGCTCAGCTGCCGTGGGCCATCACGGTTAAGCATCGAGTTACAGAAGCGAGATGACTCTGCTCATTCCAGCCTCACTCGCATCGCACCAATAAACAGGCTAACACGCCAACTCAGCTCCGACCCACACCTCAACGCCCAACACCGAGTCTTATGCATGAGACTCCTTTAACCATCAAAAGCAAATGGTCCCTCGCTTGGATCCTTCCACCCGTCACAGCGCACAACATCTTGAGTTGTACAACAGGTCAATGTCACTCCATTACAAATTCACTGTAATTGAATTCAAACCGTCTCTTTTCTTACGTTTTCTAAAAGTAATGCGTTGCGTTACTCCCTATAAAAGTAACTAGTCTAATTGTGTTAGTTTGTTACTTTTATGAAAAGTAATGGATTGCGTTACATTTTATCACCTGTTGCTTGTTTTTTTTATTACAAAATAAAAAAAAGGTTATATTTTTGTACAAATGTAAAAGGCCCTTTCATGCTGGAAGTGAAAGTTTAACACACTAACAAAAAACAAAAAGGAAACACTATCATTTTGACACTGGTTAATATTAAATACATAAATGATGTATTCAACATTTTAATTATTGCAGGTTTGTTAAAAGGATGATGTGTGTCTCTGAGTGTGTATGTGAAGTTGTTTGTGCTCAAACAGCAACATTACACACTAACTAAAGTTTGAAAGGTGAAATCATGATGAACCACCACTTTAATAGTTTGTGTTTCCCTGTTTTTATTAATTTTGAGGAATACTGTTTGTTTTTTTTGTGGAAGAGAAATGATTAAATGCTTGCTTAAAATTTAAGTCTAGAACCACAATAACCATGTTCTTAAACGCCTTTGCACTTACTCATGATTTCTCTCCACACTGGAACAGAAGTGTAAAACAATAAAAAAAAATAAAATAAAAAAAATCTGATACGTAACTCACATTTATGTGTTTCCCCCCCACCCTTGGCATCCTTAGCATTTCTAGGACACTATTTCTGACCCATTTTTTTGCAGCTTAGCTTCCAACAATTTGTCAGTTTGTTTACACTGTCCAGCAAACTTTTTCAAAAGAGCACCTGCCAAGAAATGGAGGGTGTTCTATGTCATTTTCCCACCAATATTAAGCTTCACAGTGATATCCTGGATGGGGCTATTAAGCTGCCATCAAGATCTACTATCAGGGGTTTTCAAACTATGAGAGTGGGAAAAGGTGGGTTGCGCAAAGTCACTTGGCTGCAGCTAAATTTACGTTTCAATGAGTGACACAAATGACATAAACAGACACAAGTAGTTTAGTTCGAATTGCAAAGGCTGTGATTTAATTAAATGCACTGCATGTTTCGAAGTAAAGCGTGCACGTGCAAGTTGTAATGATAGTGTTTTCAGGGTCTCAGAGTGTAACACAGTCTCATCCCAAAAAGTCATATGACTGACGCTTTGGGACATATTTTGACCATAGGTCAACATTCGCCTTTTTAGGGCCCCCTTAAACGTCGGTAGATGGCGATCCCGGGCCGTCATACAACTGACGCTTTACCTTTAACGTCAGTTAGGTGACGGGTTAGGTTTAGGGTTAGGTTTAGGTATGGGGTAGAGTTAGGATCCCATAACCTCATCTACCGACGTTTAAGGGGGCCCTAAAAAGGCGAATATTGACGTATGGTCAAAAGACGTCCCAAAACGTCAGTTATATGCAGAGTGACTCATTAGACAGCATTACACCAGAGAATCCAAATGTTATGAAAAGCATGTATTTGACTACCTACCAACACAAAGGGTAAATATGTCTTTAAAGGGATAGTTCATTTTGAAATTAATTTTTGATATGTGTTAGCTTACCTCAAGGGCATCCAAGATGTCTTTGTTTCCACAGTATTTTCAATTTTGACATTTTTCGGTCAAACCGTTGTTGTCTGTCAGTCATATAATGGAGGTATAGGGGGTCCACGTCAAAGAGCATGCACAGAGAAGTCCAAATTAAACATGATTTAATGACTCGTAAATGTAAGTACACATTGATGGCCAAAGACACAAAACGAGTGGTTTCTGTGAGAAAATGAACAGCATTTATATCGTTTTTACCTTGTGTAACCACAGCCACGTCCAACTGATCTGAATCAGTTGTCCAATGTCCAACAGAACCAGTGTCCAAAGTTCTGCCGGAAGTGATCTCTCGCGCGTGTACGTCACTCATTGTTTACACAGAGATTTCGGAAGTTTTACCTTTCACTAAACATGTTTAGACATATCGATCATCTTCCATTGCGATTTCCTGTACATCTAAATATGTTTAGATCTTCACAGTGAAGGATAAAACTTCCGAAATCTCTGTGTAAACAATGAGTCACGTACACTCGCGACAGATCACTTCCGGCGGAATGTTGGACACTGGTTCAGCTGGACATTGGACATTTGGAGATGGCTGTGGTTACAATATAAAACTAAATAAATACTGTTCGTTTTCTCACACAAACCGCTCGTTTCGTGTCTTAGGCCATCAATGTGTACATTTACGAGTCATTAAATCATGTTTAATTTTGAATTCTATGAGCATGCTCTGAGGTGGACCCCATAAACCACCATTATATGACTGACAGACAAGAACGGTTTGACTGAAAAATGTCAAAATTGAAAATACGGTGGAAACAAAGACACCTACATCTTGGATGCCCTTGAGGTAAGCTAAAACATATCAAAAATTTATTTTAAAGTGAACTATCCCTTTAAAAAGAATTTCACATGTTGACACATGGAACAAGTGTGAGGGCATTTCCTGCGCTGAACACCGCAATGAGTTTAACGACAACTGCAGTGCAATTATCCATTCCATGTTTTAAGTTTATTCCAAGTTTACTTCTCGTAATTCTGACATTATTTATCAGAATTGCGAGATGGAAAGTCAGAATTGCGAGATGGAAAGTCAGAATTGCGAGATATAAAGTCAGAATTGCGTGAAATAAAGTCAAAATTGCAAGATATAAAGTCAGAATTACGATATATAAAGTCAGAATGCGTGACATAAAGTCGCAATTGCGAGATATAAAGTCAGAATTGGGTGATATAAAGTCAGAATTGCAAGATATAAAGTCAGAATTGCGATTTATAAAGTCAGAATTGCGAGATATAAAGTCAGAATTGCTAGATATAAAGTTGCAATTGAGTCAGAATAGTGAGATTTAAACTATTCGGGGGGGGGTTAGTCTTTTTTCCCCCTAATTGGCCTGATAACTCGCAATTGCGAGTTTATATCTCACAATTCTGAGAAAAGATGTCAGAATTTCGACATATAAACTCGCAATTATGTGTTATAAAGTCAGAATTGTGAGATATAAAGTCGGAATTGCGTAATATAAAGTCAGAATTGCGAGATATAAAGTCAGAATTGTGAGATGTAAACTCGCAATTGTGAGAAAAAAAGTCAGAATCTCGCAATTCTGACTATATTATGCAATTCCGACTTTATATCTCACAATTCTGACTTTATAACACAATTGCGACTTTATATCACGCAATTCTGACTTCATATCTTGCAATTGCGACTTTATATCACGAATTTCTGACTTTATAACTCACAATTGCGACTTTATATCTCACAATTCTGAGAAATAAAGTCAGAATTGCGAGATAAAAAGTCACAATTATTTATTTTATTTTTATATTCAGTGGCGGAAACAAGCTTCCATAGTAAAAGGAGAAATTGAAAGGTAAAAATGTTTACAGTTGGAAATTTTACAGTTGTACTATAAAATAATTTGTAAAATATTTTTTTATTAAATAATTAAAAATAATTAATACAATTTATTAAATACTCGATTTCTGTCACATCAAAAGTTTGATACTACCAACTAAAACATTTTGATCGATTAAAACATTTTAATGCATCTCAAGTTCATTTTGAACTTGAGATAGATCATACTTGTCTAATGTACTGAAATGAAAAAGTTTGGAAATCCTGTCCTATTTCACTACCGGATAAGACAGAGCGCCACCCCCTCCTGCACTTTTTAAAAGTCTCTATCAGGTCAGGGGCCCAGTTTTGCCCAAGCCTTAAAATATACTTCTTGCAGAGTCTTTATTGAAGATATTTCCTGACTGCATTATAGCAGATCAGATCTTCAACAAGTAATAACTATACCACTGAACAGTCCGGCAACTTGCTCATAAAACAGTAGCTGTCAACGGAGATTTTTGTAAAGCCAGTACACAGAGTAAGACTAGTGACACTGACGGAAGTCTCAATTACAGGACAGAAAAGTTAATAATGCAGTCTGATGACATGCTAATATTTGTTGCTGGTATTGCATCTTACTGTACCTACACCCAAGAACAACAGACAAACAGAGATCTCATACTGTTATGCACTCAGAAATATAGTGAAAGATTCTCTTCATTTGAGTGAACCTTGCCAAGCTTTTTCAGATGACTGATCCTCAATGTTTGGAAGCAAAGCATGCATGTCCACCAATATACACATAATTGCATAGATTAGAAAAAATCTGTCATGTATTTTTTTTTAGAAAGGTAGCATTAAACACACAATAAAAATCAAATAATTGTGTTATGGTGTAAATTATAAAGCAATATGAAGATAAAAAAGCTGAGGGAACTTTTTAGAGATCTGTACCAGACCCGAATTGACACCGAATCACTTCTTCTTCGAATCACCTAAACCGTACATGAATAAATTAGTTTTGTTAAAAAAAAAACAAAAAACAAAAAAAAAACTCTCAGACCTTAGATCTGATAAAAATAGACCTGAGTCCGACTCAACAAAAACTTTTTAGAACCCGCCTGAACCACAATGTGAAGGGCAGTGACGTGATGTCAGTCTCCAGGCGGGTTTGTAATTTATAGATTAGATATAGATTTAGGGTGTATGTTAATGTCATGTTGTTAAATGGCAAAAAAAAAAAAAAAATATATATATATAATAGAAAGTTAGCATTATTCATTTGGCTCCATTTGGTATAAATCCACATTTATTTTACATTACTCAAGACTACAGACAACTAATATTTGTTTAACTGCAAAAAATTGTACCAACTGCAAAAATATCTAAAAAAAATTAGAGTGTCCAAATAACTTACAGGGTAACTGCACATAGGCAAGAGCTCATAAAATAGTGTCACTGACTGACATCCAAAGGGATAAAAATCGATTGAAAAGCATAAATAGCATTAAAACTACACAACTATGCTGACACAAATGATATTTCAACAAAACACCTCTACATTGCATTTAAATGAGACCAGGATTAGCTTGACTATATCCATTTGTGACCTCTTGACACCTGCACTTATGCCTGATGTGGTAAGTTGTAAACAAATGATCTGTAGTACAAACATGGTATTTTATTACCATACCCTGATGACATGAGGCGTGCTCTGGGCCTATGTCTTCTTTACCACTGCCGTGTCCACTTAACCCTCATGTGGTGTTCAAAACCCTATAACACTTGTGGTGTTCCCGGTCAAAAATGACCGGCCCATAAAAAATAGCTTATAAATCACTCATTATACCATATTTTCACCCAATCTTGGATTCAATCTTTTTGTCAACTTGTTCTCTTTCAATTAGGACTGGTTTTATATTTCTGTTTGCATCTGATTAATCGTGAGCCTTGTTTGTCTGAGAGTAGGCATCTCATTTTTTGAGTAAAATAAATAGTAATTTATGAATAAATTTGGAAATATGAATTTTTTTTTTGAAAAAAATGGCTACTGTTCATCACACTAGTCTACTCTAATGATTTACCAGGAATTTTGTTTTGAAACTTTTGTTTTGTAAAAAATATGGAATATAGTCACACTTGTGGTGTTCCCGGTCAAAAATGACCGGCCTATAAAAAAATAGCTTATAAATCACTCATTATACCATATTTTCACCCAATCTTGGATTCAATCTTTTTGTCAACTTGTTCTCTTTCAATTAGGACTGGTTTTATATTTCTGTTTGCATCTGATTAATTGTGGGTCTAATTTATTTGAGAGTAGGCATGGTCAAAAATGGTCACAATGGGCGACCATTGAAAGTGAATGGGAGAGACTGAAAATAACAGAACAATTTAGTTTTCAGGAGCATGTTCATTATTTTCATGTACACATATGAGCATGTGTACTTGCAAACATCGAGCCCTTGGACCTGTGCATGTATCGATACATTTATACACACGCTACCCAGACACACACACACGTTAAAACACACAAGCTTTTTTGAGTATTACACACATTCTTTTCCACAGAGAGAAATGATCCTCCCCACTATTTTCTGAGTCAAAAATCTGATGAATAACATCATGTGCAGAGAGCTGCTTTGCCATTGTGCTGCCACAAATGAATGACAAGCAAGGTGCTGTGAGGCATTTATATATGCCTGTGCTATCACATGATGTATATTTGTAAATATTGTCTAGTTCTGTGTGAGAACCACTGTCTATGGTGAGAACCTCACAGTTCCAAAACAAAATGTCATAATATTTTTTCTGGAAGCTGTGATGAAACAAGAACATGAAAGAAAGATTATTTTGAAGCCGGATCACTGCAGTCACGGTCAGTTTGTGTGTGTGTGTGTGTGTGTGTGTGTGTGGTAATGTCAGATGAATAAATGTATATTAGATGCAGGTTAGGGTAGAATCAAATTTCTCTCTGTGGAAAAGAATGTGTGTAATACTCAAAGTTTGTGTGTTTTAACGCGTGTGTGTCTGGGTTGCGTGTGTACAGTATAAATGTATCGATACATGCACAGGTCCAAGGGCTCGATGTTTGCAAGTACACATGCTCATATGTGTACATGAAAATAATGAACATGCTCCTGAAAACTAAATTGTTCTGTTATTTTCAGTCTCTCCCATTCACTTTCAATGGTCGCCCATTGTGACCATTTTTTACCATGCCTACTCTCAAATAAATGAGACCCACAATTAATCAGATGCAAACAGAAATGTAAAACCAGTCCTAATTGAAAGAGAACAAGTTGACAAAAAGATTGAATCCAAGATTGGGTGAAAATATGGTATAATGAGTGATTTATAAGCTATTTCTTATAGGCCGGTCATTTTTGACCGGGAACACCACAAGTGTGACTATGTTCCATATTTTTTACAAAACAAAAGTTTCAAAACAAAATTCCTGGTAAATCATCAGAGTAGACTAGAGTGATGAACAGTAGCCATTTTTTTCAAAAAAAAATTTCATATTTCCAAATTTATTCATAAATTATTTATTTTTTACTCAAAAAATGAGATGCCTACTCTCGGATAAATGAGGCCGACGATTAATCAGATGCAAACAGAAATATAAAACCAGTCCTAATTGAAAGAGAACAAGTTGACAAAAAGATTGAATCCAAGATTGGGTGAAAATATGGTATAATGAGTGATTTATAAGCTATTTTTTATAGACCGGTCATTTTTGACCGGGAACACCACAAGTGTAACAAGGTAACAGAACTCCCACAAAAAAATACGAAAATGTTCAAAAAACAAATGAGATATAGTTATACCGCTTGGGAACAAAGTCACTAAGTTTCAGTCCAAAGCGATAACATTAACTAGTATTTTCAGGAAAAAGAAAATCTTCTCCGGGTCAAATTGACCCGAACACCACATGAGGGTTAACCTTGATTTCTGGTCTCTGTAAGGCCTCACACAAAGCTTTAATGGATGCTGGAGCCTTACTGGCAAAGATGTCTCCAATCCACTGCTATCAACTGAAATCACTTTGTAAATCACATTAATTTCATTCCAAATATGAGGATTATTCATCTTCTAAAGGTTTTTATCTTGCTTAATTGGACATTAGACCTCAATACAATGATTACTATGATTTTTCCCCCAATAATAAACAGATTTAAGTTAAATGACCATTGGTTGACAAGGATGGGATATTTATGAAAATAACTATGAAAAATGTCTTTACACATTTTAAGAAAAATGGTAAAGGGTCTACATGTAGCAGAAAGCCACAGCAGGTCAAACATACGAGCATGTTAACCCAACAGAAATAATTTACTCCCCCTCATGCCATCTGAAATCTTCTGTCTACAGCGTAACATTAACAAGATATGTTGCATAATGTCTAAGCTGGTAATTTCTCAACAGTGAACAGTGACTGTCAAGCGCCAAACAACACAAAAAAGCCAACGCATTCTCACCCCAAGGCGTCACCTTTGACCATGCTTCAATATTTGACGTTTTAGGCGCCCTTTAGCGTCACTTACATGACGCGATCCTATGGCGTCATCTAACTGACGCTCAAGGAAAGCGTCAGTTAGAGGACGCGGTTAGGTTTAGGTGTGGGGTGGGGGTAGGGTACACGCGATCCTAGGGCGTCATCAAACTGACGCTAAAGTGCGCCTAAAGCGTCAGATATTGAAGCATGTCCAAATGCTTCCCAAGGCATCAGTTAAGTGACGCCTTGGGAGTGAGAATGGGCTGAAAAAGCATATAGTCCATATAATTGATGAACAATATTTGAAGTATTCTGCAACTAAATATCTTCGAACAGACATTGAAGTTATTGCTGAAAATCCTCCGTCCTCTATAGCTCTCAAATCATATTTACACCTGCACACCTTCGAAACACAGCAAGTTTGAGTTTAAATTTGAACATATTGAACAACATAATACAGAGGAGAGGGGAATTAATCAAACAAGGTTTGCCTACTTTGATTTTTCCGAAATACTTTTCTTGTCCCTTTTTTTGTATTTTTGTATTTTTAGGTCATACCGTTCTTGTCTGTCAGTCATATAATGGAGGTCTATGGTCACCACCTCAAAGAGCATGCACAGAGAAGTCCAAATTAAACATGATTTAATAACTCGTAAATGTAAGTACAATTTGATGGCCTAAGACAGACACGAAACGAGTTGTTTGTGCGAGAAAACGAACAGTATTTATATCTTTTAACCACAGTCACGACCAAGTAATCTGAAGGTGCGGGCGTTTTGTGGCTGTGGTTACAAGAGGTAAAAACGATATAAATACTTTTCGTTTTCTCACACAAACCGCTCGTTTCGCGTCTTAGGCCATCAATGTGTTCTTACATTTACGAGTCATTAAATCATGTTTATTTTGATTTGGACTTCTATATGCATGCTCTTTGAGGTGGTGACCATAGACCTCCATTATATGACTGACAGACAAGAACGCTTTGACCTAAAAATATCAAAATTGAAAATACTAATAAAATTGATAAGACTTAATGGATGCCGTTGAGGTAAGTCAAAACATACCAAAAATTAATTTCAAAGTGAACTATCCCTTTAACATTTCCTTTTGTGTTCCACAAAAGAACAAAAGTCATAGTCCAACAAGTGGGGGTGTGACACCCCCCACTGACAGAATTTTAATTTTTGGGTGAAATATTCCTTGAACTGGCACACTGACACTGTACTATGGTACACTACAGTATAGAGGGCTTTTGCACTGGGTAGTTATAGGAACTCAGTTATAGTGAACATAGTTCAACGAGTCGGTGTTTCCCGAAACCATCGGTCCAACGAACATTAGCAAACAGCATCGCAAATTGTGTGGTTTGAATGACAGCTCTCGACCTGTGGTTGGAGGCCTCGTTTCTATATTGCATGACATTTGGAGGTAATAAATCCTTATCTTGAGCAAAATAAGCAAGCTGACATTCAGTACAACCGGTGCCTTTTATTTAGAATACATACAAATGGAATTTACGTCTTTTAGTTTGTCAAAAGATTGGAAGTAACGTGTTTGAAGAGTGCGCATGTGCGGACGTCAGTGTTGGGAGTAACGCATTACAAAAGTAATACATTACAGTAACATATTACTTTTCGCTATAACACAGTAGTGTAAGGCATTACTAATCAATTTTCAGTAATATTTTACTCGTTACATGTTCAGTGAGGCTTGTATTACAGTTGTATTACAGTGAGGCTTGTTCTATATGTTCTATGGAGACTGGAGAGCCAACCCTTCCTCATCCGATTTGCGCAGTGTAATTAACAGAATTACAAAAAAATATAGTTTGCCTCCTATTTTTTTGTCACGCATGAATGTGTGTCTTTTCCCTAATATTAAAAATAAAACATAGACTGATATTTGTCTAATTTCTGGAGTCCTTTGAGCCTATATACGTTTCAATACATTGTGTATTTTCTGAGAATTTTTATTTCAAGTTTTGACTGCAAATGTCATGTCCATAATGCTGGACTTCCCCAATTTTAAATAATTTATCCTCAACTAGTTTTGTGGTGTAGTTCTACGTATTTTATAATGTTAACTTCAAATAATACTAATAGCCTAATTTAAAGATAAGGCAGCATTGGATATGGACAGTAAGGAGAATAACGCTGGGAGTTGGAAGAGGTGTGTCGCGATTCTGTAGGTTCGTGGATCTGAGTGCGGCCAATCGCGATTTCATATTGCATATCATTAGAAGCCCCAAAGTTAAATTCTACTTCTGTAGTTATTTTGGTGAAAGTAACTCAAAAGTAATACATGAGTAATGTATTACTTGTAACTAATTCTGAGACAGTAATATTGTAAGGTAACGAATTACTTTTAAATAACAGTAACAAGTAATACCTAATGTATTACAGTTTGGAAGTAACTTGCACAACACTGGCGAACGTGCTCTACTATGTAAGAACGAGCCAAATATTAAGTCTGGTAATAAAGCAAAACAACTGAGAACATTAGAAATAGTCCTCAGATGACATGTCTGTAATTTATATAAAAACAAATGTAGCGTTAATTGGATTTCAAAAAGTTTCATTAAAAGTATTATTACTCCACCACGTGCGAAACCAACGTGGTTGAACGATACTTTGCGACAGTGGGTTTCGGGAAATCTACTGACAACTTGCAGTTCTACATTTCATTGAGGCTGAGAAAAAAACAGCACCGCTCAAAAAGGGAAATGCTTATCACTGTTTTCCATGTTCATGGAGTAATTTTAAACTGTGTTTTTACTCTGATTTTTTAAAATAGTTTCGTAAGGCATGCGTTCAGCCAATCAACATACAGTCACGTCACAGGTTGTTTGTATTGTGCTAGGTTAGACCTAGAAAAAATTTAGGCTACGTCCACATTTAATCCAGATACATTTGAAAATGGCGTTTTCATTTTAAAACGCTCTCCGTCCACACTAGCGTTTTCCCGTTGTTTCAGTGTGGATGAGAAACTTCTAAATTCACCTTAATGCAGATGTGTGAAACCTCACAAAAGCTCACCAAGAAGATGGAAAAATAAATAATAAAGTTATCGCGCAATTCTTCTAACAGGATAATTTTATTTAGCAAAATATCTAACCATCACTGATGCGTTCAAGTCACATTCAGTCACCATATGTATGGTCTAAAACGCAACTGCTCTCCTGCATTACTACAGGACAGCAAATGTGAGTACATTTTCTTCAAAAACCTCCGGCTTCACAGTCCACACTATAACTCGAAAATGGCGTTTTCAAATTTATCGGCTTAGGAGAGCATATTCCAAAAGCTATGTTTTCATTGACTTTCATTGACTCAGTGTGGACGGAAGGCCAAACCGGAGAGAAACATATAGTTCCAGTGGTGTCAAAAAATGAGTATCTCCGCCAATACAGAGCTACAAAGATTAATTGTTATAAAAAAATCGCAATCTTATTCCTAAATCAAAATGATTCACCTGTGTCTATTAAATCTTTGACAAAATCACACCAGAACATTCAGATCTGGGTTTGCACTGCTGTTGAGAAATATATATTTATTATGTACTCTATAGGTATGAAACAGCTTCACAAACAGTCACACAGTATTGATATTTCTGTACAATAATTCAAATCATCACAGAAGAACTTGAACTAAGTTGACATTTCATATATAAACACTGATGCAATCAAAATAGAGCAAATCCCATTTTAAAACATGGTGTTTCAAATAACAACATGTTATTGTGTTATTTAATACTTTATTTGTAAAGTATTGTATAGATTATAGATTCAATCGTTACAGTATAGATACTGACAAGTGACTGTTAAAATTTTTTGTCATTGAATCTTCATTCAAGAGATTCGTTCAAAAATGCTGATTCATCCATGAAAGTGAAGTATTTATAATTACATTCAACCCATTTTTTTATATTCATTCTAATTAATTAAACATTTTTAAACTATTAATATTTTGTCAGATTACATTACCTCTAGTAATTTACAGTAATGTTTTATTTAGTTGTCTGTTCAGAACTGTGGGAAAATTGTGATCTCTATTTGAAACAACAACAAAAAAATGAAATGTTCATTTTTTTGTTCAATGAAATACGAAAATGTTAGACCCTTTTTACAGTAAATACTGATAAGTCCTTGTCTGACAATGGAGATTACAGCATCTGAGGTGCGTTTTGTCAAAGCCAACAAGTTCCGTCTTACAACACAATTTAACACAACTTGCGAAAATAGTTGGCTTTGGTAAAAGCACCCTTTAGAATCATGTTACCTAATAAGATTTTAGCAATCATGTAGTGTATTTTTAGAATTAGAACTTATAATGCCAGATTCAGAAATAAATGTTTCCGAATCTAATGTTCGCAATTCAGTTTGGTTCATTTGGAGAGTTCACTCACACATTAAAATCTGTTTATTTTTTTTCACACCAAAATATTAACATGATACTTTATAACACAAAAAAACAAAGAGAGCACTGCATGAGATATTTACCTACAATTCATTGTAGGAAATGAAACTTGCAAATGTCTGATCATTTGAGTAGAAGGAAGCAGCTTGGCTCTGTACAGCAAAGCCAATTTATATAAATATATCTGTAACAGTATCCAAAAAAAAAAAGAGACAATTTTTAAGTGGAGGTTTGTGCCTCAGTACTGATGAAAAGCTAAAAACACCCTTGATCGTCTAACACAGTCTCATCCCAAAAAGTCATATAACTGACGTTTTGGGACGTATTTTGACCATACGTCAATATCCGCCTTTTTAGGGCCCCCTTAAACGTCGGTAGATGGCGATCCCGGGCCGTCATACAACTGACGCTTTACCTTTAACGTCAGTTAGGTGACGTGTTGGATCGTCACATATGTCATAATGATATAACATATCAAAGATATTAAAAGTCACAGGACTACAAACTCCGGATGCTCGAAAATGTGTGGTGGCTGAAACGGGGCACTGAGTCCCCTTTTGCACACATTAGGATAGTGCTGGTAGTGGGATTGCCAGAAGATCACATGGTTTCACCAGTGAAAGAAACCTAAAACCAACACCTTTTGCGTCCAAGGACATGTGATTCCCATACTCGCTCATAGACACACATACACACATACTACACAACACAGCAGAATCTAATTCAACAGAATCTACACCAAATAATTAGTATGTCACTGAATGATGACAAACAGATGCTCCATCCATATATCCATGACAGTATCATATACATGGTGTTGTCACCATTTAGCTCTAAGAAACCACAACCTGTCCACCGCAGGGCTAAACTTACAAGGTCCAACCTCAGGTCTCAATTTTGCCCTCAGCAATAAAACTAAAAACAAACATCCTTTTATTTCAATCACAAGCAATATGCAGTATTAAACAACCTTTAGTTAGCTGGCACCTCTGTGAAATGAGACTACTTCCTACAGGTACCTCTGTGAAAGGCAAGTACATAAATCTGAAGGGGGGGTGGGGGGTTAAGTAAAATCCGATCTGAGTGCTTCTTACGAGCGTCTCGGGACCAACAGTCCAGAGTCTCCAACATCCTACACCTCTGATCGGGGCAACATGGATTAACATTGGAGGAATGGTGGGGTACAACTGAGTACTACGAGCATCATCAGCCGAGCCCTGAAATTAAGACCCAGGCTATATTTAACTCTGACTCCATACTCTGTTGGATGGGAAAAAGAGTACGGCTACACAGTCAGCATCTGCTGGAACAATAGGCCTTAGCCTAGCAAAAAAACTTGTATAGTTTTCACATATTTATAGGAATATGGTGGAGAGCAAATAAACATGAGAGTAAGAGAAAAACTTTGTGAATATGTAAAAGGATAATGTAAATTGGTCACACTTTAGATTAGGGTCCAATTCTCACTATTAACCAACCATGAACTATTAATTACTTCTGCTTCCATAAACTCATAATAACTGCTAATTAATAGTCAGTATTAAGGTAGTTGTTATAAGTTTAGGTTTGATTAGGGATGTAGAATATGGTCATGCAGAATAAGGCAAGTAATATGTGGTTTATAATATGTGCTTTATAAGTACTAATAAACAGCCAATATCTCAGTAATTTACATGCTAATAAACAACAAGTAATATGGAGAATAGGACCCTAAACTAAAGTGTTACGTGCAAAAATGATAATATAAATAATGGCCTGCTTACTACACACCCGCTTACAAAATAAATGAATAAAAACATGAATATTTAATTGAGATTCAGTATTCAGTTTTAAATTATTTTATTATTTGAAAAGAAAGACCGCAGCATGATTTCGAGACATGAAACTAGCACAGCTACGTAGAAAATAGTTAGTCGGGGACAATGATCAATTAAAATTTAGTGGTCATTGTACAAAAATATCTGCCAGCAGAATGCCACAATTGACCTATCAAAATCAAGCCTATTTCAGAGAGAAATATTTCAAAATCTTTCCCAAATTCCCATATTCATTATTTAAAATTCCACTTATCTATTTTCTAGATACTAAACTATTGGACATATTTACAGTAGGCTAGCCTATAGCAATGTCTTGACAATTTTAAATCCCAACTCCTCAATAGGCTATATCATATCAAGCTTCTTACTAAGCGAGATACTGTCAAGTCATGGTCAACAGCATATTAAAACAACACTAATATCAAAACTTTTGGGGTCCAAAATGAATACTGCATCTTTCCAGATAGAGACACAGCTTTGCCCTCAACCGACTGACCAATACATCATGCAGTGCGCTTGACCAGAAGCATTACCTTTCACAGTGAGGTAAATATTTCCACAAACCCTTCGGTCTTTGGTCTTCCTTCCAGCTGAAGTCTCGTCTCTCTTACCCGAGGCCAGCGCGAGCTCCAGGACAGCTGTTGCTGACGCATAAACGTCTTGAATGAAACCTGAGATTGAGCCGCAGGTATACAGGATCATCACTGGAAAACTCTTACATATGCGGGGTTTTGAAATATGCTTTCTACTTTATCTTTCTGGAGTAGAGGCTTTAATGGGTTGTTTTTACAATAAAACAATGTATTGCCTATAGTCTATAGAGAATGATTCGCCCTCTCCCACGGGGGTATTTAACGGTTTTGGTTGTATTATAAAGGAATAGGCCTGGATATTAACCGCTTGTTTAGCTTCTTTGTAAAATTAATCTAACGAAAAGAACCTTTAGGAAAAGTATAACACAGCTTACAAAAAGTGCATTCATCAGTCTTGCACAAATATTTCAATAATCGAATGCGAAAGAGTTCGCACACGTTCCAACAATGGGATCAAAAAGGCGCGAAGAAAAATCTTTCCGAGAGTAATCGATTAAGATTTCATTTAAATTATTATTGATTTTCAACGAATAATTGAATTAGTACATTGTTACCCCGTTGCTATTTTTATTTTTTAAATGCTAAATTTGTCATGATTAATATGGGTATAAATAAATAATAGGTAAGTGTTAGTTCTGAAACAGTTCAAACAAAGCACGCACACATAGCCTACATGTATCTATGTATGTATGTATGTTTATATGTGCGTGAGAGAAAGTGACTGAGAGAGACTGAGTGTGCGTTTTAGCCTATATCTATTTCATATATATATATATATATATATATATGAAGAGTTCAGATGCAAAAGCCTCTAAGTGCCATTTGAAATTTTCTTCTAAAATTATAATTTTTATCAAGCTTGTATATTTAAGTTCAGTAATTTCACTTAAATGGCAATGAGGATTAGGCCTACCTATTAATTGTCATTTAAGTGAAATTACTGAACTTAAATACACAAGCTTGATAAAAATGGTCATTCTAGAACAAAATTTCAAATGGCACTTAGAGGCTTTTGCATCTGAACTCTTCATATATATATATATATATATATATATATATATATATATAAGATAGATAGATATAGGCTAAATAGATATAGGCAAAAACACACGCACACGCTCTGTCACACTCTGTCACACTCTCACTTTCTCTCACGCACACACCGACTGTTTAAAGATCATGCAGCTGAACAGAAATGTAATATAGTTGATCACTCCCTACTGCTAATGTTGCAGATGCTTCTTGGAAGGGATGAATGAAGAATTGTTGGCTAGGCCTACATGCTAATAACATTTTTTTTTTTCAACCAATTCACATCACTATTTGCACACCGTTTAATACTGAATGTCTAATACACTATTCATGTCATGTTACTGTAAATACTGTCTAAAAGGAGTTCAAGTTTGAAAACTGATATTGATGACGTAATACATCACACTGAATATTGAACATGTAGCGCCATCCTCTGGTGTCACAAAAAAACATGCAAAAAATGAAGCTTTATTTTAATAAATTCTATTTTAATATTAACACATGATTAAAAATAGTAAAGCATAAACCAAATAAGATATTACAATTTTCAACATGCCAAAACACTTTGCCATACATTAGACAAATATGGAAACAAATAGCCTACAGCGGTCACACAATTGGACACAAGCAAGCCACTCTTAAATTTGTGTGAGTGCCATTGCATCAGATAAAATATGAAACCAAGTTGCAAAATATTAACCAAGTGTCTTTTCTTTTTCACACCTAACTTTTTAAAACTAAATTGCAGCCATTTTTGCTTTTAATCAACCAAGTTTTTGCAAGTGATTTAGGTAATCAAAGTTCTCCTCCAGTTCACAGGTGTCCTATTAGAGTTAAAACAGGTGTATTTCATCACATAAGCTATGCACTAATGTTTGACAACAATAAATATGTTAATGAATATATGGGCCATTCTACAGAATTGGTCTGAGTTGGAAACATCGTGAATTTATTTTTTCCCCAACAAATTTTGTTTGTATGCAAATTGTATAATATCCAAGGTAATTGTGCAGTTAATTCTCATATTGTATTTTCAGAATGTTTTGGAATAGTTTCCTCTCCCCAAATTTGTCACTATACGGAAACACAATAATAAAAAATTTAATAAGAAGTCTTATAAGGAAATAACAATTATTCAATATTTCAAGAGTAATTTAAGAGATATGCTGTATTTTGAATCAAATGTATCTTTGTAAAAGGCATAAAGTTATCATGCTTTCAACGTTAAGGATTCCTTAGTTTGAATATACATTGCACCAAACACTATAATAACATCTTAGTTGATAATTCAATATTTTTGACAAAACAGTCCTCATCTGTACTCCTAACAATTTTGACCTTAAGACCTCTTTTAAGGGTTAAGATGTTTTCTGAATTACTTTTTTCGGTCCCACTTTATATTAAGTGGCTTTAAGTACTATGTATGTAGGCTACTTACATTGAAATTAATAATTTGATACAATGGACTAATTGTGTACATACATGTTTTTACATTGTACTTATATTTTAAAAATACCAGCATGTAATTACAGCTGTAATTAATTTACGTAATTACATTTGTAATTACACAGTTGACCCTTACCTCACACCTTAACCTACCCTTAAACCGACCCATACCACCACACCTGTCCCTAAACTTACCCGTATCATACCTCAATAGCAGCAAAAGTGTTTTACAATACAACAGGACCACAATAATATGTTGTACTTATTTTTCAATGTAAGTACATAGTACTTAAAGCCACTTAATATAAAGTGGGACCCTTTTTTCTTAACTAGGATTTTTTTTTATTAATTTTAAGAGTAAATGCCCACATTTCTGAATTTTCTTAGAATTTTGTCACTAGGAGCTTCTCTTTGCATTAATATTCTTTATGAATTCGGGCCCTGTTGTTTCAATGAGACCCATTATCAAAGGTGTATAAAAGCAAGCACCTAGGCATGCAGTCTGCATTTACAAATATTTGTGAAAAAATGGGTTGTTCTGAAGAGCTCAGTATATTAAAGCGTGGTACTGTGATGGGATGCCACGTCTGCAACAAGCCTGCTATATTCTACGGCAAACTGTGGTATTACTGGAAAGTGGAAGCATTTAGGAACAGCAGCAACTCAGCCATGAAGTGGAAGCCCAGATAAATTCACAGAGTGTAAAGCATAAAGGTCGCCAATGCTCTGCTGATTACATAGTTGAAGACTTCCAAACTTCTAGCATCATGGAATGGATTTCCTTGGCAGAGCATGCTGCATGTAAGCCTCACATCAACAAGTACAATCCCAAGCATCAGATGGGGTGTGTACTGTAAAGCACACCACCACTGGACTCTGGAGCAGTGGAAATGTTCTGTGGAGAGGAACATCACACTTCTCTGTTTGGGAGTCTGATGGGTGAGTCTGGGTTTTGGGCATGCCAGGAGACCGTTACCTGCCTAACTGCATTGTGCCAACTGTAAAGATTGGTGGGGGGATACTGGCATGGGGTCGTTTTACAGCGATTGGTCTAGGCCCCTTACTTCCAGTGAATGGAAAACTTAATGCTTCAGCACGAAGACATTTTGGATAATGCTTTGCTCCCAAATTTGTGGTAACAGTTTTGGGAAAGCCTTTTTTTCCAGCATGACTGCCACAGTGCACAAATCAAGGTCCTTCAGGACATGGTTGGACGAGTTTGGTGTGGAAGAACTTGACTGGCCCACTCAGAGTGATGACCTAAACCCCATCAAACAGCTTTGGGATGAACTGGAATGAAGATTGCGAACCAGGCTTTCTCATCTAACCTTTGTGCCTGACCTCACAAACGCTCAACTAGGCAGAAAATCCCACAGAAACACTCCAAAATCC
Organism: Pimephales promelas; assembly: GCF_016745375.1. Next base: position 9,584,307 of record NW_024121310.1, on the reverse strand, counting down.
CGTGGAAAGCCTTCCAAGAACAGTGGAAGCTGTTACAGCGGCAAAGAGGGACCAACTCCATATGAATATCTATGTATTTAGAATGGGATGATGTCATTACAGTCGCTGTTGTTGTAATGGTTAGGTGTCCTGATATTTTTGTCCATATAGTGTATATAAATTAACTTTTACATGACCGTAAAAAAACAACCATATGTGATGTGTGAAAACATTTATGTAGTTATCATGACAGTGGTATAACAACATAACATGACGGAGTAAGCTGAAGTGCGTTTGTTATAAAGTAAATACTGTTTATGCAGTAAATTCTTGCGTTGCCATTTGGAGACTTGTTGTCAGTTCAAGACTTGTATTTCTCAATCTCTTTTCTTATTTCATTCTGGACCTATGAAATCCAGTAGTTAGTTTATTACAAGAGGTCAGAAATATTTCTATATATATTCTTTTGTTATTAAACATAAATTAGATCTTACCTCAGTGTTCATGAAGCAGTATAACAATGCCACAATGAAACCCTTAAAAGATAAGGCAAAATTAGTATTATGAGTCATGACTTTATTGAGAGGTTATTATTCATGACAAGTTTGTTTTATTGACTCTTTATGGAATGTATACTTGACTACTATGTTTCTGCTTGCAGCTATTTCAAGTGTATTTACTGTAGAGGTCAGAGTTTCACTAATGAACAAGCTCTATAGAAGTATCTCTTAGCCTCTTCACCACCCCTCAAATGAGAGATAATAACAAATTTTGACAGCTTATTTCTTAAAGATTGCTGTATATTTGACATTCCTGGGCTACACTGTAGATTGCATTAAGCCATAAGTGCCCGAACAGTACCTGGAAGGAACCTAGCACAAGTTCAAAGAAGAGTCTCGCCTCTAGACCCACATGCTCGGGAAAAAGAGCAAATACGGTGTAATGCACTCCAAAAAGAGGGATGAGCAGAAGAGTTGACTTAGCCAGTCGCCTACAGAACACAGTGAACACACATTGCAGTTTAAAAAAAAAAGTGAATGTTAGATACTCATCAAGGCTCCTTAAAGGAGTAGTTCACTTTTAAAACAAAACTTTTGCTGATAATTTACTCACCCCCATGTCATCCAAGACGTCCATGTCTTTCTTTCTTCAGTCGAAAAGAAATTAAGTTTTTTGATGAAAACATTCCAGGATTTTTCTCCACATAATGGACTTTATGTTAACCAAACGGTTCAAGGTCCAAAAGACAGTTTCAGTGCAAACTCAAATGGTCGCCTTGCTCAAATGGTCTGTTCTGTGATGCATGTTCATGACTGTCCTGTTCGAACTCATTCATCAAAATGAACAAATCTTTTTCAGAGTCAATTCTTTAATTTTGTTCGTTGAATCAACCAAATATCACGAAAAAAGATTAGTTTATTTTGATAAACCAGTTCGAACAGGAGAGTCACGAACGCGCATCACAGAGCAAGGCGACCATTTGAGCTTATAAAACTTAAACTTTGTTTTTTGTTTTTTAAATGAGCGATCGTTTCGCTTGATAAGACCCTTATTCGTCGTCTGGAATCGTTTAAAGACCTTTGAACAGTTTGCAGTTTGTACTGAAACTGTCTTTTGGACCTTGAACCGTTTGGTGCCCATTAAAGTGCATTAAATGGAGAAAAATCATCCTGGAATGTTTTCATCAAAAACCTTAATTTCTTTTCGACTGAAGAAAGAATGACATGGATATCTTGGATTACATGGGGGTGAGTAAATTATCAGCAAAAGTTTTTTAAAAGTGAACTACTCCTTTAATATATATAATGTGATGTATCTGTAACATTGCCTGTAAAACAGTAAGGGGGCCACTACACCATTTTCAATTAAAAAACTAAACTTTTATCATTTTATTACTTTTATACTAGATCCACCAGTAGCTGAAAATTCAAAACTTTGAAAACTGGTTTTAAATATATTTTTTAAACTCTACCGCTATTATCTTGCAATTAGTGAAAAGAGTGACGTCATGCGCATGCGTATCACGTGTTCAGTCTATCTGCGCATAGTGTTTCTTTAAAATTACATCTCCAACTACTGGCCTGGCAGTAAAATACAGCATTTTTAGTTGTTTTCATGGGTCCGTGTGAACAGTGATTGTTTGACAATGGTATCATCTGTACATTGTTGTTGTGTAATCATAGCCATAGGCTAAATCCGAAATTGCTTTGAAAGTTTTACTCACCAAATTTACTCACTCTTACAGTGTCATCGTCTGTACACTAGTTATTGCGGTGTGGTATTGAATGAGTACGCTTGGTAACGTTCACTATGGTTTTGGACATCACTGCAAAAGGGTGTATTTCGGGCGATTTCGGATTCAGCCATACATGCTCTATGTGAAATCTATATGAATTACTTAATAAATCTCACCTGTAAAGCCGCCGGTCTCCTCCATTTGATTCTGGGGTTTTTGTCTTCACAAATATCATCCTGCTTATATTAACAAACACTACAAAGTTCACCTGAAAAGTTTAAAAGTACAAACATTTTTATTATTTTGATTTATAGTCAATAAGTCTAAGAAGTATGATGTTCAAGTGTAATTTTTAAGACACTGGAAAATTGGAAAACATCTCTAAATTAATTGGTTCAATATCACTGAATCAGCCCAAATACATTCATTTATAGCTAAAAAAAAATAAAAAATAAAAAAATAAGATTACAGTATATCAGGTAGAAATCAAATTGTTCTTTAACCTCTTAAGTGTCAAACTGAATATTTACTGAATATTAAACTGGGAGTGTTTCATTGTTTGCACACACTTACAAATACAGAAAGTAAAATGGGAATTTTGATGATCCACCAGTAGCCACTGTCCATGTCATCCCAGCACCTACCAACACATATAAACACAGGCGTTTATGATGCACTTAAGGACATAGATAAATGTTAGCTGCAGATCCAAATGTACTCCACAATAATCTCATTATCACCCATAATTGTCATATTTCTGCTTGAGGAATGTCCAGATGATTACTGTGACAGATGGAGTCCCTGTAAGACAGAGAAAGGAATCAACAAACACTTCAGTATAAGTTATACTATAATCAGCGGTTTGTGTGTAAATGATGCTTCCTGTAAAGTAATGTGGTTTTACCCCAGCCAATAAGAGTATACCACCAGAAGAATGTTCCCTTGTTGGCGAAGGTGAAAACTAACAGTGTCTGGAGATAAAGTCCCTCAACGAGCAGCCAGTAGAAATTTGATAACACACAGTACTGGAAGAACGTCACCACAGCCTTGCACAAAACCTGGCAGATGAAATACAGCATTCAGTTATAGAGGATCAAATGATCTGATTTATGCTATGGCATTTCTTTTGCATTGATCTTATCCGTCATTTCGTCGGTGTAATGTACAGTGGAGACTGTGCAGTGATTGATTGTCTCGTCAGCGAATAACACAGCATCTTTTACAAACACAGCCAAAGCCCTCAAGATGAATGTGGAGAAGAGGTTGAGGTGGATGTAGGTCCGTGTACACAGAAGCTTTCTGTTAGATTAATGAAAATGCGACACTATTAAGTGAGATCAGCATTCCTTGAAACAAATATACTGTATAAAAACTTCACCAGAATTGAATTCCAGCATATAGCAGAACAGTGAAGAGTAAAGGCACTGAAGCAAGTGAATGTATAATTACCTAAAGATGCAGAAGATGAAGACTGCAATAAAAAGGGAACCAATGGAGACGCCGTATCCAACGGTGTATATCAACTTCACCATGGCAAAGTACTCTCGCTTTCACAGTAAAATGGAAAATATCAAGTTTAGATACCACTTGATTCATCTTGGAGAATCCATTTGATCTAATCTAAAGTAATAAAACTAACTTTTTCTTTAAAGGTGATGTGACGGTGTCATTTTTTTTGTGTGCTATATTTAAATTCATGTAACATAATTGTTTAAGGCAGTAATTAAACCTTCCTTATCCGCACCATGATTTGCACAGTGAGCTGAACAGTTTAATTCTTAATACTGAGCTCATATTCATAGATATCCTCAATAAAGGCTAGATATCTCGTCCACGCTGTTGGCCAATGGAGGTCGACGTCTGCACCTGGCGGCCATCTTGTCACAGGCAGCTCGCTCACAACATATTGGTTTAATGGTGCATGTACTATTTAAATAACCATAACTTGCTCAATTTTCTACCGATTTTCAAACAGTGTGGCTTGTTATAAATGTCAGAGACGCAGTTATGACACTGCATACTTATGAATAATAAGTGTATGAATAAATAATCATCCAGAATTAGCGCCACGTTAATAACGTTTGTGAGAAACCAAACCGTTTGTAAATCCGTCAAGATTTCAACGAGATAAGAGTATTTGTGTTCGTGCCGATCACTTATCTTACATCAGCTTGCCTGTGACAAGATGGCCGCCGGTGATGACGATAATACTCTGCCATAAGACATCTAGCCTTTATTGTGCACATCTATGCTCATATTGATTACTTAAAGGGTTAGGTTTGTTCACCCAAAAATTAAAATTCTGTCAGTATTTCCTCACCCTCATGTTGTTCCAAACCTCTATGTGTTTATTTGGGGAATGAGATCTGTTTGATTAAAACATTCTTCCAAATATCTTCCTTTGTGTTCAGCAGAACAAATAAACACATAGAGGTTTGGAACAACATGAGGGTGAGTAAATACTGACAGAATTCATTTTTGGGTAAACTAACCCTTTAATGCAAACAATGAATATTGAACATGTAGCCACAGGTGCCACATACAAAGCATAAAAAAAAAAAAAAAAAAAAATGTATTCGAACACTTAAATATGTATGGACGACATTGTATCCAATAAAATATCAAACCAAGTGCCATTTCTAACACCTAAACTTTTTTTAAAAAGCTATTGGGGGAAGGGGAAGCATTCAGATTTAAAAACATTCAAAAAACAGATAATTTTTATGTTTGGTGATGCTGGTGGTCAAAAACACACACACACACACTTCACTTTCCACAGTACAGCAACATTAGACAGGATTCTAGAACCCACCCAGAAGTGCAATAATCAATAGCATTTGGTCATGTTCATTTAAAATCAAATACGATTTCTTCAAGGTTTTTACTCTGTGTCCAGTGTCTTCCTGCTCTGTGCTGTTGTCCTGAAAGCAGGCGCTGTAATAAGGCACACTCAGCTTACTCCATCCCTCAGTAGTGCATGTGCGGGTGATCAGCTCTAAAGAAGTCAATCATAAAGACTTTTACATTTACTGTACGTCACAGCATTGGATTTTATGGCCACATTCATAGAAATAGTACAATTAATGTGTTGAAATTTTCCTTAGGAGAGAGAACTTTACCATGCGAGTTCAGGAGAGGAGGTGGACAAGACACTGAGACTATCTCTCCTACACTAACTGCAGGCCAGCAGTTCACTCCATCCCACTCAACCAGACAACCTGAAGACATCCACAGTGGCACAATCAAAGAAAAAACCATGAAAAGCAATGTACTACGGCATTAAAGGGATACTCCACTTTTTTTGGAAATAGGCTCATTTGACCACTCCCCCAGAGTTAAACAGTTGAGTTTTACCGTTTTTGAATGTATTCAGCCGATTTTCTGATATTTATAAGAATATCAGTAACCAGACAGTTTCTGGTCTCATTGAGTTCCTAGTAGGAAAAAAATATATACTGTATACTATGGAAGTCAATGAGACCAGAAACTGTCTGGTTACTGATATTCTTCTAAATATCAGAAAATCGGCTGAATGGATTCAAAAACGGTAAAACCCAACTGTTTAACTCTGGGGAAGTTGTAAAATGAGCCTATTTCCAAAAAAAAAAAATTGGAGTATCTCTTTAAGATAGCAAAGATTGTCTGTGATTAATGACTTGATTTTTTTTCTGTTTTTCATGCAAATCTGTTGTTATATGGCTTCAAAAAACATCTGCTTTTATGGTGCTTTAACAATACAGGTTGAATTTCAATCTTTTATAAAAGGGAATTGAAAGAAGAAAATTAAGTAATCTGTTAAATGCTTTATTCTTAGTCAGTCCCATATTTGCATCAGCTTCATTCGCCAAAGAAATTTTTAATAATACAAGAGAATAGTAGAAAAAAAACCCCATTTAAATAAGTAAAATTAAGCAAAAGAAAAATACTTTAAAAGAAAGAAATCAACATACATCTAGATCAGAAAACATGCAGATTTTTTTCCCCAAAAATTGTATTTACATCTATCATTTGTATTTACTTAAATCTAAACTCTAAACTCTCATGTTGACATAAATGCCATAAGCCCACGGAATTATGAATTAAAAACAGGTAGTATTTGGTGTGCTGTATAGCTAAGCCTGAGGATATAAATTTACGCAAATAACATCATTAAATCAAAGGATCAAAAGTGTGAGTCGACATCTTGATGAAATGTTTTGAGTATTAGTGCTTAGACATAGCTCACCTGTATCAGTAGCGTTGAAGTTTAACAAAGACTGCGCTAAACTGATTTTGAGCTGACATTCAGCTTCATTCTTTTGCAGATGCAATACTATAGAACATTCAGGATGAATGGTCTTCACCTGGAAGCCATAAGTGGATGCACACATAATAACTTCACAGAAATATTGATCTTATGAATATAGTTTTGAAAAAAGATAACAAAGAACTTACCCCTTCACACGTACTAACTATAAGAGTCCAGATGACAAAGCCATGATTAAGGTCCATGATGTATTTCTATTCAAGTTCCCGATGTATATAATTCTTGGTCGAAAGTAACTAGGTCAGTTGTGGTGAACAAGCGTAGCTCTATTGCCGTTGTTTTTGTCAGTAGCTTACACACATATTCCAACGCTTTTTCACAGTAATTCTCATCTATCTCTCCTACCTGGTGAGATATACCCAGATGGTACAGCCCACTTTTCTGGGTGTACAGGACCCTTATCACCCTTATGACATTAAAGTGTCATTGTTATTTTAAAACAAATCTAACAAAAAAAGATATCTTTCTATTACCTTTACAACATTCAACATCTATTAGAACCTCGATTCCAAAACTGTTTGTTAATACTGTAAATAGGCTGTTTTTTGAGTGTCTACTTTGGCATTCAATGCAGTCATTTGTCTTCCACCTGCCTTCTCTATCACACTAGGGAGGTTAAATGAGTCTTTTACTGCATGAGTGAAGGTAAATTACTTCTGATTTAAAAGGATGACATTACTTCAGAGGTATGCAATGACAAAGTCCCTCCAATCCACATTGTAATTGAACATATTTTGAAAAGAGTTGATAAAAATAAGTAAAAATAATAATAATAATGATTCTAATGCAGTTTAGTGTCTCCTTTACAGGGTTAGGAACTTAACCGATTAATTTGCTTGTTATTGTGTGGACAGTAGTTATGTTTTTCGTATCGTGCAGATGGACCGTGGCACTATATCCATCCATTTTTAAAGCATGTCCTTCCCCTGAGGACCTGAGGTTAGGCTGAAAGACGACAATCGCAGAAAGATACATTTATAAAATATTCAGAAAGAGAGATGTTCTGAGGGATGAAAGTGAGAATTTGAAAATGACAGAATGAAAGTGTATTCTTATTCATTGGTGTGTGTGCGTAGACACTTTAGAGGCAGTGATGTGTTTATCATTCTAAAAACTAAAAATATTGATTACATTTTAAAGCAATGAAATCAATTGCATACACTGTATGAACTAAGTAAATGTAATTAAAAAAAATGGTAGGCTACATTAACAAATAAAATTGAGCAGAAATAATTGGGAGGAAACATATAAAAAAGCAATATTTATGAGTAATATTAACTGTTTTTGTTTGTGTAACATAAACTGTTTTGTTTTCTCTAAACCTTTGTAAAATATTCCATACCACCACCGGTATAGATGACATTGGGCTTTATTGTCGAGTAGCCTAGTTACAGCACAGCATATTTTACACTGTTTAAACGTCAAGTAGTAATATTGTCAACATTTAAACTCATGTAACAAACATTTTAGAAGTAAAAGTTAAACATTCAAGTGTAATCAACCGGTCTATATCATTTCTATATGTGGTTCTCATGCCGTACTGCGTTTTACTCAAAACTGAAAGATGCTTCAACGCGACTGACTCCATAACCGATGATGCGACACTCGTTTAGATGTCACATTGCGCTTCTGTATGTTGTCTGTGTACAGCCATACTCTGTATGTCTGTATTGTATACTCTACATAATACATAACTCTGTATGTTAGTCATTGACTTCCATAGTATTTTTTTCTATGGAAGTCAATGGCTACCATCTGTCTGGTTACCAGCATTCTTTAAAGGGGGGGTTGATTTTGATTTCACTTTTTTGATTTTAAATAGTGTGTAATGTCGCTGTTGGTGCATGAACAGTATCTGCAAAGTTGCAGCGCTGAAAGTTCAGTGTAAGTAGAGATATCGTCTTTTAAAAATCAGGAAGTACAGTATATTGCCTACAAAAACGACTGGATTGGGACTACAGCTGGGTTTTAGAGGTCACTAACCCACACATTTGCATCAACCCTCCCTCCGCAAAATGCAAAAAAGGGCATGCGCATATTTCTGCGGCTCATCGAGTGTGTTGTGTTCAACCAGCTGTCAGGTCTTCTGTGTTCGAGCTTCCCGTGGACGCTGTACTTCGTAAACAATAATTCATTACATTTATATAGCGCTTTTTTTTTTTTCAATAGATACAATTTATGTTTGATTATGTTCCTGAAAATGACTATTGTATAGCTCTCTCTGCTGCGCATTTTACAGAAGACAGCTTCCAGAATCTCCACGAGTTCAACTCCAGATTCAACAAGAAACTGTGACTAAAACATGAAGCAGATCCAACTTTAAAACCAGAGGTAGCAGTTGTTGGGCCACAACCTGTAAGTAGGCTAAGACTTCATCATTTTAAATGTATTTGCATGTATAATTCCAGACGTAGCCTTGTGTTTTAATTTTTTTTAAATGCCAGCGCTAGCTTTAGAGCCACTAGGCTACAAGTTATGCTATTTTGTGTCTACGACAAACGCGTACAAACATTATGGACCTGAATTTTGCATAAGTACTAATGTTGTAAATGTATTTTTCATGTATATATGCTTCATGACGTTATTTTCAATTTGATCAAGAACGTAAACTAATGCCAACGCTGTTTGAGTATAACGTTAGCAGCCAGTCAGTTGCTATTGTTGCCAGTCAGATGCTATTGTGTAAAACAAACGTGTATAAAGTTAAAAAAATGTGGCAAATTATCATTCAGAAACGTTTAGTAAGAGCCGTGTGTGGTGAGGTTCTGTTTGCCTCTCTTCATCGCCGCTTTCTTGGCCTGATTCTGCCTCAAACTGATACTGCAGTTCGACACCATTATTTACATCTGAGCGCAGGCACGTTTCGTCCGTAAAGGTAATGGGCGTTAACCTTCCGGACGACGCGAGTGGGAGTATGGGTTTGAAATAACATGAGTTGAGTTAATGAGTGAGTAAATGGGGACAGAATTTTCATTTTTGGATGAAATATTCATAATCTGTTTCATTGCGTATTGTATTAAATTCAATTCGAGCTAATTTTACACAAATTTCAACTACTCTCAGTTAAGGTGAAATTTCAACAATTTAATTCAGATAAAAATGAGTATGTGGCTGTGTATAAACTTACATTCTTTACAATGGCATGCTACTGAGTTTTTGTCTACTTTTTGTCACATGTTTTGGAAAAGCTGAGCAGGTGTGAATGAGGTGGTAAAGGGTCATGAAAATCCAAACCAAATTTTCTGAGATTTTAACAGAGGTATGTGTGTTGAACACCATTGAAGACAATGTTAGCATCTGTTAGATTTAATAGTAGCGTTAAAATGGTTAAATTTTAGTTTTTTTCCCCCGCTTTTTTCGTCTTCCGGGTTTAAAATCTTCATCGTGCCCACGTCACGGTCCTCTGTGACGTTGCCGTGCACTGTGAGTGAGTTTTCTATCCCTTCAGAAGTGTGTGTGTGTGACTGTGTGTGTGTTTAAAATGAGAAGTCATCCACCTCAGCAGAGCCATCTTTATTATGAGGGTTCAGGGGGCGCGTAGGCTATGCACGGAATGTTTTTTTTTTAAAGCTGAAAATTAATATATATGTTTTTTTTAAAAAAAAGCATTTATAATGTCTATATAAACCACTATATATTTTATAATGATATTATAATTATAGATGTAGCCTACATTGATATGTTTTACATAGAATTACGATTACTGTAGGCTAATATGTAGCAGGGAATTCAGTTACTTTTGAAAGGACAATAGTGTCAGTCTATTTCATTAGACTTTAATTTTGCCAGCTATATAACAAAATCTAGCATTTCCTCACATTTTACCACTGCTTTTTAGTGACGGTGGATATGCATGGGACATTGACAGTGATGGCCATACCACACCCAATCCCCTCCCTTTTTCTCACAGCTATCCACACCCATTTAAGTCGCATTTTTCAAAAAGATTGTGAGCTAGATTTGAGCTGAAAGAGGGGGGTTTCATAACCCTTTAATGTTTGGGGGTACAGTTAAAGGGATACTCCACTTTTTTTGGAAAAAGGCTCATTTTACCACTCCCCCAGAGTTAAAAAGTTGGGCTTTACCGTTTTCAAATCCATCAAGAAGTCAATGAGACCAGAAACTATCTGGTTACTGATATTCTTCTAAATATCAAAAAATTGGCTGAATACATTCGAAAACGGTAAAACCCAACTGATTAACTCTGGGGGAGTTGTAAAATGAGCCTATTTCCAAAAAAAGTAGAGTATCCCTTTAAGCTACAACATTTGTGCCAGCACTGTATAGTATCCCTACTCCTATATGCTGTCCTCCTAATTGCTTTTTATGTCATGATGTGGATGATATAGAACACAAAATGAAGTTTTATGTAACAATTTCGGGAGGAGCATGTTCAGGTAATCAACCAATCAACTCAAGAGGAAGCCGGTATAAATAAAGCTTTTCCTCACCTCCTGTCTCACAAGTATCTCAGCATTTGATTCCACCCTTATGCCGCCACGTCCGAGTTAGAGCTCTTCCCCTTTGATGATGATTCTCTCGTCATGGATGAGACTCCTGCGCAATCTGCGGATCGTTCTACCTTCAGCCTCCTCAAACCGGGAAAGCCAGGTTCCTTGATCCTCTCCACACATGCCAAGACGCCGAGGACTCCCCCCTCACCACCGCCAGCAAGGAATCCACCATGGCATCTTCCTCTGTGTCTTCACACTCTCTAGACCACCTAAACATCCCTCCCATAGGGAAGTGGACTGTTAAAGGGCTGAGACAAGCCCTAATTAACTCAGATGTCAATTTTTATCGCAAACTGAATAAAGCAGACTTATTTAATCTGTATGTCTCTTTAAAATCTACTCACCCTTCTGTTTCAGCTCCCATTCCATCGGTTCAAACGAGTAAGGCCCGCCAGACCCCGATCGCTCATCTTCTTCACCTACCCCACAGTGTCTGGCTCCGCCCATGCACCACCTCAGACCTTCTGCCAGCCTAGGCCATGCCCCAGAGCCAGTCGCAGAAGGGCTTCAATCTCTTCCAGGTCAACTCTTCTCCTCAGCCCCTCCCACCGCAGCACCACACTTTCCAGATCCTTGCATCTCAGCTCCTCATACGTTCCCTCTCCCTCCTGACATTACCTCTTTCAATTTTCAAGCACCAGCTGCACTCCCTAGCCACACTCCATTAGCCGGACCAGCGCCGATGCATTTTCTTCCCCTTCCTCACTATGCTAATTTCTTTCCTCGTCCATCTATACCGGCGGCTGACATTTGTGCGAGGATGCCTCCGCACACAGCCACAGCAGCGGCTCTCCTCCTATCAACCCTCTCCTCGCTCAATCTTCTTTCTCTCTCTTTTCAGCTACTCCTCAACCAGTCCCTCCCAAAGCCGTCGCCGCAGAACCTCCGCCAGTGACAACCAACATCAGAACCCAAATCCTCACAAGTGCGGATGTAGACTTTGTCTCTCTTCTGTCAATGTTCCCCATGTCAGAATCCAATCGCCAGGTGGACTGTGGCGATATATTCATCACTTTAAAAAATAATTCACGGGTTTCATCACGCATACTCTCGTTGGTAAAATTTTGTATTGCTTTTAACCACTATACCGAAGTTATATGCTCCGCTTTTCCCCATAGACGGTGCGAGCTGAACGATTACCTTCCATCATAGCGGAACTCACGTTGTGTTATGGGGTAGTCATTTTTACACCTACCACAAGTTGTTTTCTGCTAAATGCGTGGTCCGTAATTCCCAATGGAATCAGTGTCCTTACTGGGGAGCGTTGGACTCTGATCTCCATAACCGGGTTTTTCTCAGGTGCACAAACATCTCTTGCGCAATTTGCAGGTCCGTAAACCAAGCCACCACGGAATGCCCTCAAATTAACCCCTTAATTCCTCCCAGCGCAGTGCAGAACCCCATCAAATCCACAAGTTACAAGTTACATTCCATGACAAGTAAGAGAGGATCACTCTTCTGGTAAAGATTTTTCACACAGGGCACCATACTTTGCTTCCAACAGGCAAGTTTGCAACAATTTCAATGAGGGGAAATCCCTAAAACAATGCTGTCGCTTTCTGTACGTCTGCAATTATTGCCCTGTTAGATCTTGCAGATGATAGAGATTTGTGGGATGCGCATCCAAGGCACAAAGCTCCCACTCCACCAAATCCCAAAGATGCTCTATTGGTTTGAGATCTAGTGTGTGGGGGCCATTTTAGTACAGTGAGCTCATTGTCATGTTCAAGAAAGCAATTTGAAATTATTCAAGATTTGTGACATGGTGCATTATCCTGCTGGAAGAAGCCATCAGTGGCTGGGTACATGGTGGCCATAAACAGATGGACATGGTCAGAAACAATGATCAGGTAGGCCGTGGCATTTAAACGATGCCCAAGTGGCACTAAGGGGCCTAAAGTGTGCCAAGAAAACATCCCCAGACCATTACACCACCACCACCAGCCTGCACAGTGGTAACAAGGCATGATGGATCCATGTTCTCATTCTGTTAACGCCAAATTCCGATTTTACTATCTGAATCTCTCAACAGAAATCGAGACTCATCAGACCAGGCAACATTTTTCCAGTCTTCAACTGTCCAGTTTTAGTGAGCTCTTGAAAATTGTAGCCTCTTTTTCCTATTTGTAGTGGAGATGAGTGGTACCCGGTGGGGTCTTCTACTGTTGTAGCCCATCTGCCTCAAGGTTGTAAGTGTTGCGTCTTCACAAATGTTTTGCTGCATACCTCGGTTGTAACAAGTGGTTATTTCAGTCAAAGTTGCTCTTCCATCAGCTTCACTGAAGCGGAGAGCGGCTCCGGGAAGAAGCGATTTACCGAGGGCCTGCAGCTTTCCAGAACCGGGCCGCCAAATATCCTGCATCGGTAAGGGAGTCCGTACTTGGAAGTAGGACACGCTCCCTCACCAACAATTTGCTTCACTGCCGGCTCCCAAAAAAAATCAAATTGTGCCAAAGGAATGGCTTCTTTACTCACCATCAACTGAATCAGTTTATTGTTATGCCTGCCAACTTCTGTCATCCCAAAAGCATGCATTCATCGGATTCAGTGATTGGAAATATCCGGAGAGGGTTAGTGATGACGAAAAGAGTGCAGAACATAGGCAAAACATGCTGTCTTTATTGCACAGATCTAAATATGCATGCAGAGTGGACGCTTCTCTTGCCCGACAGAGTCAGAGAAATCTTGAGAAACATGGCAATAAGGGTAGAGATAAGCCATCTTACCTGTCATTAACTGTGTGCGAAGAATTTATTTCATTAATGGGTGAAAAAACTAAGCAAGTGATTGTAGAGGAAATCAAACTAAATTGATTCAACACAAGATTTAGCACATGTAGATCAGCTCACATTTGTTTTTCGTTTTGTCAGTGCAGATGGCAGTAGTGGAAAGACAGCGGGATCCACAAAACCCACTAATTCATACACCGTGTGGTGCCCATTCTCTGAACCTTGTAGGTGTTAACTGCGTTGATAATTGCTGTGAGGAGGTTAACTCTTTTTTTTAACTGTTGCAGTCTCTGTATAGATTTTGTAGTGCATCAACACATCGCTGGAATACAGTTTTCAATAACAGCAAACATAACATTAAATATGCGTTTAAATCCCTCAGCACTACCCGATGGAATTGCAGACTCCAAAAGGGCTCTCAAAGAAAATTACGGGGCAATTAGAGATATATTAGCCAAAATATCTTTAGACTGTGATGAGAAAACACAAACTAAACTGGAAGCTGCTGGATTGATCGCAAAACATGATAAACTGGAGACTGTAATAACGACTATGGGGGGACTGGGTACTGTATAGATTTAAGGCAACAAGTGGCAAACTCCAAAAAAGTGATATGGATTTAGCTACTGCTCATGGCCTTTTACGCTCACTGCTTTCATATGTTGGCACTCGAGAACAGTTTTCAGAGCTCGAAGAATCAGCACGCGTGGTCAGTGTGACACAAAACTACCAGTTTGACATTAAACGTGTCATCTTCAGCATATAAGTGAATGATTGCATTACCAACAGCCTGGGGAATGTTAGTAATATAAATTAAGAAAAGTGTAGGGCCAAGGAGCCTTGAGGGACAACCCTGGTGACCGGTAGAGAATGGGAAAAAAGGTTTTCAAATCTTACATGTTGAACCCGGTGAGAAAGATAATTTGAGAATCAAACCATTGAGTGGTTAGTGACACCAATGCTACTAAGTCTGTGGATGAGTGAGAGTATCTCCCCTGTGAAGGCCTCCTTTCCCTTACCTCTGTACAGATAATCGTTGTCGGGATAGTTCCGGTTCATGTGGCTACGTCGAAGCGATTAAAATTCGGTATTATAAATTTTAAGGCAGGACAAGTAGTTTGATGAGGGTTGATTTTTTAGGGAAGGACTACATGCCTGCACACATAATTCAAACGCGCAACTCTTAATACTCATGTGCACACCATCAAGGTTTTCAAAGGTTTGCGTTTTTAAAGTTTGCGTAGAGAGAACTTAAGAGTTTTCTGTTAAAAGGGCGTGTTAGCGGCCCCAAAATTAATAACTTATGATCTTTGCAACAGAAGTGAATCAATCAAAACTAACTTTAACTGGAAAATATTCTAGAGCTGCCATAAAGCCAAAACAATATCTTTTACTTTAATTTCCTATTATCACTGTAAAGCTGCTTGGGAACAATCTACATGGTAAAAAGCACTATATAAATGTAGATGACTTGACTCAACTTCTCCTTACAACTTACCAAAGATCCATTGATGTTGACATGCAGCTAGGAAATTATGTTTTCTGACATTATTTGCCTGATTTAAACTCTGGGGAAATACATAAAGCAAATTTGGCTGTGAACGCTTTATATAAATAAATACAATATAAGCCCCCCCAATGAGGACCCCCTCAAAAATGAGACATTTCAAAGTGTTATCCTCTAATAAAATGAAATAAAATATAGGTAGCTCTAAATCCATGTGATCACTTCAATGTCTCGTCATATCATCCAGCCTTAAAACTTGTAGTTTTTTTTTTGTCAGTGTTTATTTGAAAATGCCCAATTATGCAGAAAATATGATGGTAATATTAAATTAATGAGTTGTTAATACAACATAACAATACAATAAATAATTCAGCATATTGACACAAAATGATAACTGCAAAGGCTACCTTTTGTTGCCTGGAGTCCAGTTGTTTAATTGCAGCAATCCATTTGCTTCTCTGTTCTGTAGCTTCGACAGTCTGTAAAAATATACCTCAAGATTTCGTCAAATCTAGTTGTACAGTCAATCGATTCCAATTTCCAATGTGTTTTGTGTGAATTCACGCTGAAAACAAATGCTGGCACTTTTTGCCACTTAGTGAGCATAACCACAGTCATTTCGGCTCACAGCGAAGTAAATTAATTTCATGACTAAATGTACCATTTCTGTATCGACTATGCCAGATTTGACAAAAAAGATCAATGTGATGACAGTATTATCAATGTTGTTTTCAATAAAAAAAAATATATATATCTGCACAAAGCAAGCCCATCCACTTTTTCATGTTGATAAGAGCATTAAAAGGATGGGACAAAAAGAAATCAAGAGACATTTAGAAAAGATAAAAATGTGATTAATTGCGAGTTAACTATGACATTAATGCGATTAAATATTTTAATCGTTTGACAGCACTAGCTTTAAGTCATAATCAACAAATAATGTATAATGATTTTATTCCAGCTGGCCAGCTCTGAAATTGCCAGCTGACGGTTATCTTTACCTGTACGAGTATGTAACCTATTTTGATCAGTGAGTCTACATCACTCACTGATCAAAATAGGCTTTGGCGGGACAAAAATTTGCTTTGGCGGCCACCAAAAAGTGGACGATCTGACGGCTTTAGAAGATCAACAACCCGAAACTAAAAAACAGACCCAGCCTCTATTTGAGACGCGGCTTTTATTTACCCAAACCTGTCCTGCAGTCACAGTAGGCATGTACAAGAGACAGGCGTCTATTTGGGACTCGGCTATTATTTGAAGTTTTACATTAAAATCTCCTAAATCTCTGACCCATCGACTTTTTCATCGTCTAATTTTCTGTCGCTCTATATACGT